>OX457027.1:33986881-34204381 GCA_949752745.1 Protula sp. h YS-2021 | reverse complement strand
CCAGGAGTGGGTTCATATGTGGGCAAAGAACATGTGGAATGTGGGTTGGTGGGTGGCAGTTATGGCGTTTGAAAACCACCCACGTGACAGGCAAAGCTTATAGGTCAGTGCAGTAGTTGAACCTTCCAAAGGACTGAAATGACAACCTTTAGCGTCACCGGGACGCAGTTAATTGCGGTAGAATGACAGAGAATTCCTTCAAGAATACAAAATTTTTTATGACTAGAATTTTTTGAAGTAGTTTCACCTATAATGGCTCAGTATTCGGCTTTGCGGGTCGAGGGACTGCCAGACAATGCGCTTTCCAAGTATAAGGGTGAATTACAAACGCAGTGAAAGCCTATATTTTCCGTAAGTTTATCTGTGGAAAACCAGTTCGAAATACAGGTTTGGAAATTCGCCCTTTTTGGCTAGCTGCTGAAAAGAAAGATCATTTCCATCTTTTTTGTTTTCTAAAAGGAAGACTGTTCTCACCGCAGGAATTAGTAGAGATAGATTTGTTTATATGCAAATGCATATTAACATTTTCAACAACCAATCGTTTCAGGTCGAAGAAAAAGCGGAGAACGGTTGAAACGAAGTGGCGACACCAACGTCATAATTGATATCGATTCGTCTCTCGGCTCCTATATCACGTCGCCGAATAAAGTAATAACGTCTCAATCAACAAGCGACGGCTCGCAGCCCTGTAGCGTCACTCTCCAATCCTCACCACCTCGAAGAACGAATGAGATCCCAATTTCAAAAGAAAAATCTGTGATTATTGAACCTGGCACGACATTCTCCATCCCCGTCCCGTTTTCGCGATCCAGAACGACGGTGGAATCCTGCGCATTTATCGACCAAAGATCCGAATTAGTCCCATGCACCACCGTCCGGGCCTCACCTCAGGTGCAAAGTTCCAAGTTAGATATCGCTGTGGGTGAAGATCCAGGCACCTTAGATCAGCCAACAGATGGCGTACCATCCACAGTGGAGGTAAAAGATTGAAAAAGTACAAGTACTTATAAATTTTGATCTGAAAACTCCGATACCAGTCTAAACATAACTTGTAATTCTATTAGAAACACTGAAAGTATAATAAAGCAAAATATCATATTCAAAAACCTTTGTATGAAAAGTGTTGAGAAGGTGTCAACGAGATAATATGTGGGGTGACGCGGTAGTACGTAAATGGCTTTGTGTTCAGGCTCTGCAGTAACTCAGCTGACGCCTAAGTAACATATATGTATACTGGTCTTCATATTTTATGCACATTTTTATCCCACGTGCAGATTGGTGATGTTTCGTATAACTTACCCCGAAATAAAAAGAGAAAGTACCCCACGTCCAGACCGTTCAAATGTGACCAATGTGATCAGGCGTTTAACCAAAGGATTCACCTGAGAAAACACCAAAGTAAACACACAGGTAAGGCCACCTTAAAACTGTCATCATATCATACAGTTAAAACAGTGCTGATGTATTTTAGTCATAGATTTTATCATGGAAGATGCCCAATTTGTTAATATATAGAACGGAAGTGATCAGGGGTAACAGCAAACGTCACGGCTACGTTTATTTTGTTTCAGGTGTAAAGCCTTTTCAGTGCCAGCAATGTGACTATTCTACAGTAGAAAAAAGCCATCTCAAAGTACACATACGCGTTCACACGGGTATGCTTACAAGTGTGTCGTAACTGATACGAAAAGAAGACCATTTAAATCGAAACCATTTCCATTTATTTAAAAGGTATTGCGATTTATCGAAAGCTATTTATAAATGCCCGGATTTTCTTTGGATAAAATTCAGCTTTTTTTTTGTCCACGGTCCCTCAAAATAATCTCATTTAACTTGGTACAATAATAAGGTTTGAGCTATCAATCCCACAAATATTACTAAATTAAAGTTATGCCTCTAGAAGACATGCGTGAATGTAATTTGGCCATGCTGAGGTTTTAACGTACACTTTTAAGGTTGTTTAAAGCGTTCTGTCGCGTCTATTTGGCAGGTGAGAAGCCTTTTAAGTGTACATACTGTGAGTACGCTACGGCACAGAACAGTACGCTCAATATCCACCTGAAGCGCCACCACATGGGCGCGACGAGTAAGTGTTCTTATTGGGGGTTCGTAATTTTGCTGAAATTTTCGGTTCGGGGTTGGGAGTTCTTTCTTCAGTTGGGACTTGTGGATCCCAAGATTTTTCATCTTGGATCGTCTATCCCAAGTGTAGCAGTCAATCCTACCTTACTTCCTTTGCCCCTCCTGGATACCACCCTCCCCCCCCCCCCCCCCCCCCCATCTTAGTCATGTTCCCCCGTGAGATTTTCTAAAAACGTTCAGTTTTGAGATTTTTCTGTCGCAGAACGTCTTTTCTCCTACGATGCCTACGAAATAAATCAGCTCTTCTTTGACGAAAGTATCACATAGATGTTGTAGTTACAGTACAGGATTCAAAGAATAAGTTAAGGCTAAATATCTAACTTAAAAAAGCAACCTTAACTTGCCTCGTTGCAGGCAGCACAACCAAATGCACGGATTGTGGCATCGACTGTGAGAACCAGAGCCAGCTTCAGATCCATGTGAACCAACAGCATCGCAATTCTTCCAGCCAATCACGGCCGTCGGCTGTTGATCAGTCGTGACGCTGCACCGTTTCATTGTCCTGAAATGCCGGTCTTGCTCAGTGCATAGCAGAGTTCTTCGTAGAAAAGAAAGGGAAAATGTGTTTACACGAGTCGTGTGTCGTATTTATACAAGGAAATGTGTCCTCTTTGGATTACTGTTGATGTAAGAGACAATCTGGGTGTTCATGAAATCCTGGGGAATTTGTGAAATGACTCAGAAGTTTAAAAAAAATAAACTTTGACTCATCATTTAACTACCCTCAGTGGAATTTGTTAGAGCAATAAAAGTTTTAAACAGCAAAAGAACGAAGCAATAATTATCCAACTGACTCTGTCAAATACGTAACTGAGATAAAATTGTAAAAATGTGGTCATACATGCATTTTTCCAACATCGTGCTCCATAGTTTGAATACGTATAAAGCATAGCAACAACATGCCAATCTCATATTCATAAACACTCCTCTTGAATAATATTCAAAATCTTGAAAAGATTACTGATCACACGAATTCTCGGGGGGGGGGGGGGGGGGTTATTAAGTTCCCCAGTGCACAGATTCCCTGCAACATTTTAAAAATCAACTACAGTATTGTAAATATTAAATATGTTATTAAGTTATATTTCAAATGTTGACATTTTTTCCCGGATGTTGCTTGTTCGAAACTGGTCGTCAGAATTCTTGAGCGATCCGCATTTGAATCGATTTGGGACGACTTTTAATCAGCTTCATTTGTCCATTCTCGTCCTTGTGTTTACGACAGAGCTGCAAAGTTTCTAAAACTTTGGCTTTTGCGTGTAGACCAGTATCGCAGTGAAAATAGTGGAGTATCGTCAGGTAATGCCGATGTGTAGTGCGACCGGTTTTGTTTTTGAGCACTCGGGTCTCTTGTTAAATAAAATAAAGCTTATATTCCATGTACCTTGGGTTTATTTTTGGGAAAGAGTCCGTAATGCTTGATGAATTGTAGTGTTCGCTTATACATAGCAGCTTTGAGTGAGTATTCCAGTTGATAACATTGGTTTATTTATTAAGCAGATCTTACGTCTCGTTCCCAACTAGTTTAATAGCAATTTGTTAGAATTGTTTTATTCCAGAGTTTTTTTTTTTATCCAGAAGTGATTTGTCAGTTGTATTGGCAATGAAGTACAAACTTCACATTCCGCCGTACGCCAAAGACTTAGCCGACTGTGATCTCATTTGTGCGATTCTTACTATGTTGTGAAGATATAATAAATAGTCTTATGATAATGACTCCCAGATATTTTATTTGCCAGAGAACGTATTTTTTGGTTAAGTCCCTGTGCTTCTTGTACAATTCTATTTGGCGAGTTTGCTTGAGCGGAGGCTGGGTTGGGGTCAGCACTGCCCCCTCCCCTAACCATCCCGGAGGCCGAATATACCCTAACCCCTCTCAAAAATAGCTGGACAGCAAGTGAAAATTTTGTCCTGAAGAAAACCTTGGATAAACGGCCGGCGATTAGAATGAATAAACTCTTATTTTTACAGAGGTTAAAAAATAAGAGCGATTTCATGTGATAACTGATCAGCAAACGTCAACACAGACTGCACAGCTTCACGTCATGCTTTTGTGGGATCCATCAACAATAGGCAAGGGAAAAAAACAAACGCTAAATTGTGTATATTTATTTTTAAAAGCGTAACGGGCAACAATAATAATTATTTTTTTTAGCGCAGCTTCTTGGCACGAAAGAGCTTCTTGAAACTTAAAGGCTCAAAAACATAGTTATTTTCTGCTGAATAACTCGTGATAATTTGCCCCATAATAAACACATTGGTAGAGAAGAAGACTAATCCTGCAAGCCAGATCCAGATGAATGTATTTTTGCCCTCAAATTCTAAATAGTACGCCGGTAGTAACCACAGAGCCTACAATAGAAAAAAAAAACAAATTGATTATAACATTACAAGGTTTATCCCAGAAATGAGGGTGATACATTATGGTGTAATATGGGCAAGGTGGCGTGCTTTGACCGGTAGCACTATCTCATCAGTTGTATTTACGATTTTTGTTTGTCAAAAATATACAAAATGGCAAGCAGCTTTAAGATGTCTGGCTCTTTTAATGCTATATGCTGTACACTGCACGGTACATACAAATATGAAGATATTACAAAGTATGCAAAGATTAAAATAATAATATTTCAACTCCCACCAGGACTTAACGTACCATCCTTGAACAATAAATGTCGATAGTTGATGTCCATAGAATAAATATTCTTTCTTTTTATTCATGAAAAAGAACAGTGAACTAGAACTGAAAACCTGTACAGGGCCAGTATGAAGTTTGCGAAGAATTTTATGACCGAAACCTAACGATTGAGGCACTAAAAGAAAATGGAATTTAAAATCACTGTTAAAAATTGGAATAGCAAAGGCATAGATTAAATGCCATTAAAAGGGAACTTGAAAAGAGGATTCAGTATTACTTGTCGGACAGGGCGCAAATAAAACAGCAGTATATTGGCACCGCCCATTTTCAATTGAACTATTTTGGATCTAGCCGACATTATAGCAGAGAGAAACTGAAATGGCTGAAGGCATGAACACGCCACCTGACTACGCTTGCACCTGGGGACTGGTGTTTACAAGTTCAGTCTGGCTGCTAACCCTTTCCGGTCTGATCACAGGACTTTCTTTGAGCCACAAGAAAACTATACAATATGTAAATAGCTGGTCAAGAAGAAAAGATGTAAACAATGTGTACTTCGATATAACGTCAGAATTCCTATTCAGCAAAAATAACTGTACAGTTAACAAATTCGATCAACGGTTCCTGTGGGTAAACAGGAATTTTTGAAAACTTATATGTCTCCCCGCTTGGAAATATCCGTTTTTGAGCTTTAGCAAAAACATAGACTTTCTAGTTTTATGTTGAAACATTCTTGTAAAAAATTTTGGTGTAATTTAGCTGAATAAGGTGATTTCCCTTGTGTGGTTTGTTTGTTCGTTCGGTGCTTAACGTTTCGTTCGCCAACTAGGATATTAGGACGCACTTGCTAAAGGAACAAGTGTGAAAAAAAAAGAAAGAAAATGAAGAAATAATACAAGAAAAGTTGTACAATTGACTGCACAGTTAACTTCTTTGAATACCGGGTTAGACGGTTAAGACATATACAAGCCACATACATTACCTGTGCAAAAAACCACGCAACGATTAAAGTCACAGTCTTGCCCAGGCGTAGATTAAGCTTCGGGACAATTAGAGGGAGCAAACTCAAGTACCATAGAAAATACTGAAAAAAGACGACATTGAGAATTTAGGGAAAAAAAGAGAACATTTCAACATAAACACAATACTTCAACAATTTTTTTCGTCTGTAAATGGACAGCCAACGGAGAAACCACTTTTTTAACTGACCTTCATCTCATTCTTTGTGAAGTTCAGAACACTGCCATTTAAATATTTATAAAAATTTCAACATATACAAAAAAATCCGAAACTTCAAGTATCTCCATTTACATGTTACAAACTTGTTACAAAGACATTATCGGATGTTGTTCTAGAAAACGCTTAGAATTACTCATTCGTATCAATTCCAGTATGAGAAGCGTTGTTACGCACCTGTGAGGTACACACTTTGTTGAATGTAACAAATATAAAGGTGTTGACAAAACAGCAGAATGCCAGATCTTCGTAATAGGCAAGTGAAGTTGCAATTAGCAGTAAAGCCTAAAACACGAAGGAAAAAGGTCTGCTTTAAACAATTATTTTGTTGAGAAAATGCGCAACCTCTCTCACTGCCCCCCCCCCCCCCCCTTTCAACATTTTAGTGAACACCTCAGAGTTGTTAAATCTAAATATTTTCGTGTTAATTATTATGTGAGGAGGTCGATATTCCACAGATGGTTTAATGATCCGAAAAATCTATTGCAATTCCTTTTAACGGATGAGATAATGTCTCATATTATTACCTGAGGTAGAAATGCAGCTAAGCCAATGAGGAGTGAGTGACTAGATTCCGCACTTAAGTATAACATATAGAAGTAGGGTGAGAAGTTGTGTCTGGTGTCACGCCGCACAACATGGTAGAGATATGTTTCGTACAGAAACTCAAAGCCGTATCTAAAAACGAGCACATCACACGCCACACAATCACATATATAACATCCCAATAATTCACACAAGAGATTATTTTTGCAGGGGCACTTTCTAACTTTTTTTAACTATTTCGCAGTGCAATGTTTACATTTTAATTAAAGCTACTAGTTTCATGAGCTTTACATAATCTTGTTATAGTCACTTGTACCCGAATAAATCAAACAAAAATTAATCACTTCGGGGCACTTTCACTCACCATAAAATTTGTAAGAGATTGAATGGAAAGAAACTCACGCTTTATAACAAACAACTGTGCACGCCAACAAAACCAGTGCCGAGAGCAGGGCGAACAGGAACCGCACTTTATTGGGCCATAGCAATTTCGCCAACAGCCCTTGTTTATCAAGTCCTATTGCTTTGCGTTTCAAATCTTCCTGATTCCGATCATCATTTAAATAAAGACAAATTGGTAGTGAAAATGTAACAGGATAAATTTTCATATGTATTGCAAATCCATATACAACAGCCCCCAGTAGCTTCGACTGTACGCCTTTCTTGATGGTGCAATAAATAGACAACAACACCAGTACTGCTATCATAGATTCCGCATTTCCCCTGCTTGACACAGTCAATGTTAAGGGATTATACAACCATAGTTGTGCACAAAACAAAGCAGTCCGTCCATTGCTTCTTTCCATCAGCAGAATTTTGTATATCAAATATCCGGCCAGCAAATCTGAAGCACAGAATAGCAGCTTTCCCCATAACTGGGTGAAAAAAATGTTTGGAGTGAGCAGCCAGGCCAAAATCGGTGTATATCTGTAGGTGTCTCTTAAATACGGAGATTCGCCCTGTAAAGAAAAACAGGAACAAAAGAGAATGAGTACTTTTCATGCTGTCTACTATTGCCGCTGCATTCGCCACCAGTCTTTCAAAGTCACAAGCTGAATTCATTCAAAGTCGCCAACTAGGCTTTTGTTCTTTTGAAAGCATCAAAGACATGGTAATGAGCGTATTCTCAATGTTCTACTACTAATAGAACTGAAGATGTAGCGTGTACAAGCTCATTTCCCTAAAACCCCAATTATCGCCTATTTTGGTCAATTTGACCACTTTGAATGACCGAATCTGACCAAAAGTACCAAAAGGCACATCTACATGTCGAGACCTTTCATTTGAGCCTATTCTCAATGATCTACGACTAATAGAACCGAAGATATACCGAAGATATTGGTCAATTTAACCACTTCCGGATGACCGAATCTGACCAAAAGTACCAAAAAGGCACATCTACATGTCGAGACCTTTCATTTGAGCATATTCTCAATGTTCTATGCCTAATAGAACCGAAGATATAGCGTGTACAAGCTTATTTCCCTGAACCCCAATTATCGCCCATTTTGGTAAATTTCACCACTTCCGAATGGTTGAATCGGACCAAAAGTACCAAAGGGCACATCTACATGTCGAGACCTTTCATTTGAGCATATTCTCAATGCTCTGCGACTAATACAACCGAAGCTATAGCGTGTACAAGCTTATTTCCCTAAAACCCCAATTATCGCCCATTTTGGACAATTTGACCACTTTCGGATGACCGAATCTGACCAAAAGTACCAAAAGGCACATGTACATGTCAAGACCTTTCATTTAAGCTAACTATCAATGGTCTACGACCAAACAGAACGTGTACAAAAAAAGCGATGACGGACAATCCGAAGGGTTGGGGCCTAATAAGCACAGGCTGTAATATGCTTTATTACAGTATCAAAGGACCGTTTGTCATGGCTGATAAGTAACCTCTTTTATTTACAATAAATACAAGACATCCTCGCCGTTTAGAAACGGCGTGGCCATTTCACAACTCACCGTAGTTGCGAAACGGCACCCTAGACGTTTCGGTGAACTGCGCCAGGTTGTGAAACGGCGCGTAACCTATGCAACCTATTACTGGGATACAACTAATCTTCAATGTCCAAGATGTAGGGTTGTAATACAACTGGCATCGTGAGAATACCTTCAGAGGTCAGTCCGGAATTCTATATTTTTAGGCCTTTAGTTTTGAAATTTCAATGTCTCAAGTCCATCTTTTGCTACTCGGTAGCGAAAACTGTCTGGTCTGCTACCTTAATTTGTCATTCTTTTCAACACACGTCCCTAACCTTCAAATTTCAAACCGGAACAAGGGACAAATTTGCGATAATAAGAGTATTTTTCACACTACTATACCATTAAAAAAACTGGGTTTTTTCTGTAACCGAAACAAACTTTGAAGGTATCTTTAAAAATCTGAAAGAGGAGCATCTGTGGAAAGCAATCATTGACAAGTATTACAGCACGTAATACTGAACTGAAGCCATCACGAGATTTTCTATCATGAGATTTCATTTCAGGAGAAAGCAAAGCTTAGATTCGTGGACAAAATGACAGTTCCTTGCAGTACATTTTTAATATGAAGTGTAAACGCTAAAATCCACACTTTTCCCCGAGTAAAAATCAAAAGAAAAATAGTCTTTTACTTCAGCAATTATCTCCCCCGTTTATGATGTCCTTTCTCCCTTGATCATGAAAGTATATAATTTAACCTCACAATTTACACTAAAATTGTGTAATAAGGAAATGTTATTTTATCTGCGAATATAAGCTTTGTTTTCTACTGAATTGGAGTCGCCTGACAGAACATTTCCTAATGGAAAATCTCGTTCAGTTCAGTTACGGTAATATTTATATGGGGAGTACTCTTGTACAAGTCTTAGTTTCTGGCACTGTCATTCTGACTTCCATAAGAAGAATTACAGAACGAAGAATATTACTGCTTGAAAGATTTATGTCAAAATGAAGTTTGTACATAGAAGTCTGAAATTGGAATAAACATATTAAAAAAACTGAAGCTAGCAGAAAATAAGAAACTGAAGCTATCAGGCCTACCTAGAGAACATTCGCATAAAATTTGAAAGGAATCCGATCAAAACTGAGGGAGAAGAAGCATTTTAAGTAAAAGTTCACACACGTACATACGTACATACAGACGACGGATACCCCTCTATTTATGTGATAAGACCAGCCCGAACATAGTCGGGTGATCTAAACAAGTTTGTCCAAGGACAAAGTCCCAGCTTACGAAAAGCAATAAGACCAATTCCAGCGTGCATGAGCAAGGGAATTTTCCTGAAAAATTGGGCTTCAAAAGATGAGACGGCAAAGAGCTAGCTCAATAATTAATTTAGCACCGGACCAGAACATAGACCGATAAATGCATACAAAGATTTCTTTCCCAGAAAAATGGGAAACAGATTTTTGGTATCTCTGGTAGACTGGATAGTCTGCCATAGATGCCTTCAAACAACGCTCGCATTTCGGACCAGTGCACATATTTATGTAACTTGCTTTGATGCGCGGTTCTTATTCAGACACGTGTGCATGTTTATTTAATTTTGCGTAGATGCGCGGCTCTCATTTTGGAACAGTGCACATGTTTATTTAACTTGCGTTGACGTGCGGTTCGCATTTCGAACGAGAGCCCATGCATTTTTTTCCCTTGTGTGGATGTGCGGTTCTTATTTCGGATCAGTGCGCATGTTTATTTAACTTGCGTTGATGCGCGGTGCTTATTTTGGACCATTTCGCATCTTTATTTATCTTCCGTCGATGCGCGGTTCACATTTCGGACTAATGCGCATGTGTATTTAACTTGCATCGATGCGCAGTACTTAATTTGGACTATTGCGAATGTTTATTCAACTTGCGTCGATGTGCAGTTGTTAAATCTGACCACTGCGCAAGTTCATTTAACTTGCGTTTATGCACTGTAGGAGGAGATTCATTTAATTTTTTTTTCAAAAATTCCGAAAAAAAAGATCAAAAGTTTTCCAATTCACTCAAAAAGCACAAGCCGTATGCATGAACCCCTAGAGACGGCTCATATCGAAAATAAATGAAATCTGATAAAAACTGTAGGAGGAAATGCATCTTGAATTTTTTTCTTCAAAAATTCTCTGATCGACTGAAAAAGACAGGCCATATTCACGACACCCTAAGCATGCCTCAGCCCGAAAATAAATGATGTTTGATCAAAACTGCAGGAGAAAATGCATTTTGAGGTATTTTCATCAAAAATTCCCCCCCGAAATCAAAAATTCCCAAGTTGAGTCAAATAGCACAAGCCGTATGCGAGACCTACCTAAGGATGCCTCTTAGCAAAAATAAATGAAATCGGATAAAAACTGTAGGGGGAAATGCATTTTGAAGTTTTTTCTTCAAAAACTCCCTAAAAATACAAAAATCGACTAAAAAGCACAAGCCGTATGCACTCACACCAAAAATAAATGACATCGAATCAAAATTGTAGGGGTAGATGCATTTTGAATTATTTTCGAAATTTTTGCTTAAAAAATTCCCCAAAAATACAAACTAAAAAGCACAAGCCGTATGCATGACCCTTTAGGGGTGCCTCATACCAAAAATAAATGGCATCGGGTCAAAAATGTAAGAGGAGATACATTTTAAAGTTTCTTTAAAAAATCCCCAACAATTCAAAAATCACCCGATCAAATAAAAAAGCACAAGCCGTATGCACGACCGCTTAGGAATGCCTCACACCAAAAATAAATGACATCGAATCAAAACTGCAGGAGTAGATGCATTTTTTTTTTCAAAATTTTTGCTTAAAAAAATCCCCAAAAATATAAAAATTGTCCGATCGACTAAAAAAGCACAAGCCGTATGCACGACCCTTTAGGGGTGTCTCATACCAAAAATAAATGACATCGGGTCAAATATGTAGGAGGAGATACATTTTAAATTTTTTTCTTTAAAAATCCCCCCGATCGACTAGAAAAGCACAAGCAGTATGCATGACCCCTTAGGGATGCCTCGCACCAAAAATAAATGACATCGGGTCAAAAATGTAAGAGGAGATACATTTTAAAGTTTCTTTAAAAAATCCCCAACAATTCAAAAATCACCCGATCAAATAAAAAAGCACAAGCCGTATGCACGACCGCTTAGGAATGCCTAACACCAAAAATAAATGACATCGAATCAAATTGAGTAGATGCATTTTGAAACAAAATTTACAGCGAACTAACTAACTAACTAACTAACGGACGCATTCCGCAGACCGATAGGAATACCCCAGCTTACGTGTAACGTAAGCTGGGCTAAAAAGGTGCGTACGTACTTTATCGATGATCCCTAGGGACATGCAACTCAAAATTATAGATTGAAGTTATTGCAAATCATTCAAGTAATAAAAAGTACTTAACATCATTTAGAATACTTGATATTTTACAGTGTGATAAAATACTGATTACGTTTACGAAGGATACGTTTCAGTCCCATGAAAAAATACCCCTTTTCTACAGATGTATTGATTTTAACAATAGACGCTGCAAAAAAAGTTGGAAATTACATATACATACAGTGTAAGAGCGGTTAATATTATGGCCTATTGAAGGACTATGACTACGAGGGAGAAGAGATAGAATTGGTTAGAGTAGATCGTAATTGGTGACAACAAAATGTTCAATTTTAACTAAACTTAATAAGCCGGACACACATTTCCCAACCCTTTCGACTGAAATATTCCTTATTATGCGATAGCTGACAAATAAAAATTGTTTTCAGCTATGGAAGATGGTCTTTTCAATTTCACCAATTTGGATCTACTGTAGCCATTCGTTCTCCTCCCCCTCGTAGAGTGAGAAAAAATTCTAGCAGAAAAAAAACATGTATCTAATTAGGAGAAAATAGTATTTTGAACGAAAAAAACTGAAAAAGTATCAAAATAAAAAAAAAATGAAAAGCGAAAAAATGGATAAAAAAGGATGAAAATTTTTAAAAAGTATAAAAAAAGTATTTAAGGATAAAAAAGGATAAAATCGGGCTTTTTTTAAAAAAAAAAAGGATAATCCTTTTAAAACAGGATGATGTGGCAACACTGAATATGCCCTAGATATTTACAATTGTCACTACTTGTAAATTTTAAGGTTTTACCGTTTAGTTTAAAGGGATAATGCTTTAGTTTTTTATCCTTTTTCGTATTAAATACCATACACAAGGTTTCAGTTTCATTGAATATCTTGTAGCTTCAGTCTGGTGCGCTCGTACTGGTAACTTATTAGTCCCAGAGGACCCTTTCTCTCTTCCTAGGTGTTGCCGGGAAGGAAGCAAGAGTCATCTGGGGCTGGTAACTTGTCAGAAAATAAACTGTTTACCTGCCAAATAAAGCGCGAAGCATCCGTAAACACAAAATAATCTATATCAGTGAATTTCACTGCAAAGTTCAAATCATGATAAATCCCATATGATGTCAAAGCAAACCGCAAAACTGACGAAAATACCAAATTCTTGAACACTTCCGCATTTTTATCGGCCATGTTGTTGATATATTAAAGAATCTGCATGACAAAAATGCCGGTGCTACTTAAGAATTGCTATATCAATTACGAATATTAAAAGGTATAAGTAACTGTCTTGAGATTAGTTGTTCAAGAGTATCAGCAGATAAAAAATTTAAGTTTGTTTCCTTCAGTTAAGAACACATATAAAACGTCTTATATTAAATTATGCATAGTTTAAGAAATGCATCTTCTTCATTTGCTTAGTGACAACTGGAAAAATTTTAAGGCTATCCTGGCTGCCCTTAAGGATTATCTCGCTCATCGTTTTCCCTACCTCGTTCAGAATCTAGACCCTCTCTCGCCACCGTACATATGTTATTTTCTGGCTGTCTGTAAAACTTCAAGTGAAATATAGCCTGCAATTATTTTGTTTTTATTATAAATTCTAATTTAACTGTGGTTTCCCTTCATTATGTTTTAATTTTTAGTTTTCGAAACAATGACAAAATTTAAAAAGGTTTTCACAGTGGATGATATGTATGTCTTTCACTTTTTTGTTTTGAGAGTAAAAATAGTAAAACAGTTATTAGAGGTCGTACTCAACTTTAACTAAGTAGCAAGGATATCCCTTTTTGCTATTATATAAATAGTTTGAAGTTCTACTCCAACATATTTTTCGAGACATACTTAAAAATTAGAATAAAGTAGAATAGAACTCTATGAGAATCTCCAGTAATTGATATCCACTGAGATTTCAAGGAACAGATCTTTATGTATCATTATATATATATATATATATATATATATATATATATATATATATATATATATATATATATATATATATATATATATATATATATATATATATATATATATATAGAGAGAGAGAGAGAGAGAGAGAGAGAGAGAGAGAGAGAGAGAGAGAGAGAGAGAGAGAGAGAGAGAGAGAGACAGACAGACAGACAGACAGACAGACAGACAGACAGATAGAGACAGAGAGAGGGAGGTGGTTCATGTGGAAGGTTAGCATAGCCTTTTTTCGGCTATTTTGATATCTGTTAAGATTTAGATCCTCATGCAGTGATCCAAAGAAGACTTAGCTATGCCTGCCAGTCTAAACTAATTCAGGGGAAGGGCTCGCTGCTCATGCAAGCTTAGAAGAGTTAATCTGTTCTTAGGTCTCTATATAAAACAAGCATCGTTTATTTGCTCTTGATTGTTTCTGCCATTCCCATGTCATTTCTGTATTGCCAAGGTAAATAATAACAATGATTCACATGTTTTATTCGTTGTGCGTTTGTTGAATTACGCGCGTAAAAGAGAAACAAATAAAAGGCCTGGTCAAAATTATGGCAAACCAACGAGCATGCACCTTTGGTTACTATGCCAACTACCTGCTAACTCACTTGCAAAGAAGATTTAAATGCAAATCTGAACCTAAAACACAGAGGAAAAAAAAACACAATTTAAAAAAATGAAAACAACAGCTAAAAAAAGACAAAATAATTCACCAACTGAATGTGAAATACACATATCCCTCATACAGCGGTGCAAACACAAGACAAAGTTGTAGATACGTAACAAGACTCTGCTGCTGGTGCAGAACAGCCGCTTCTTCACTTTGCACCATTGAGCGATCCTCGCATGAGATAACCATTTCTGTGGAAAACCCCGAAAAAAAACCACAACGGTCAGGAAAACCGTGAGAGAAAGCATACGTCTGGCATTTTTTATATTTTAAACCACGGAAGGTTTGCTAAAATGGATTTTGAAGAGGTTCAAGCGAGGACCAAAGCGTGGTGTGATGGAACCACCACAAATTTCTGTCTTGTTGACAGCAACGAAAGTGAAAGAAAATTGACGCTTGTGTCAGGAAACATTAATTTTTATATAATTGTTCCCGAAGAAAAGTCGAAAAATGTGGTAAGCACAACCGTTTGTAACTCGGTATCTGCTAGTGACTGCTATAAATCACTCACTGTAAGCGGACTGGCATGTAATTTAAAATTTTCTGCAAAAGCTTTGGTGTTTCATGCTTAGCTCCAAGTTAGTTTTTCTTAATTTTATGTATAGCGAACCTAAAATCGATGAGGACACAGCATATAGGCTTTTAAAGACCCTAGTTTTTCGGCATTCTGAGTTTTTCAAGTTGTTTTTCCTGAAATTCCCAGTTTTTTGTTTTCAAACAAAACCCCTTATCAAATCATGTAGCTCCGATTCGGCTGTGACTAGTCCCAGGTGACTCCCACCTCCACGGAGGAGAGAGTCCGTGGAGGTGGGAGTCACTAGGTGACTACTCCTAGTCCGGGTAGAAGAGTGGTGATGGACTAGGGTCACTCGGGACTAGGCTGTGATTAGCTCTGAGTAGCTCTGACTTGTATAACATCGTACATCTCTCTGGAAACTTTTTAGCGCACCGCTTCTTGGAGCTAGGCTGTGACTGAAATAACATAATAGGGGTCAACTTTGTATGTTCTGAGCCATGAATCCTGTACACCAGTCCTATTATTCAGACAGTTACCCTAAGTTCATGCACAAAATGTCCTTTTTGAAAAACAAGCACAATTTTTAATGGGATGCGTATCTTTTATTTCTTCGTTAAAATGCAGAAAAGTCAGCTTCTTCGTTTACCTGTCAAATGTTTGTTTACGTTCTCGGCTTTAAATGTCATGTGACCGAAGTCAAGTGACCAAAAATTTAAATAAAGGGATTGATGATTGATCTGTAAAATATATACTCAAGTAAATGATAGATGTAGAATTAACTATAAATTTATTCCATACACCCACAATAATATCTTCCATTCTTTTTGAAATACCAATTCAAAAGGTTGGGTAAATAATTACAAAATTTACTCTCATTTTTTCACGCATCAAAACAAAGCTCACTGGATATAGACAAATATCATTTATTGCGGGACATTTGTAGTTATTTCCGCATTCCTTTCTTTTAAGCAAGGCGTAACGCAGAAGTTGTGTATCATTGCCTCTGTATCTTGAGGGCCTTTAGAAAATGCCAATAAAGACTTGTGGGTAGTTGAATTTTGCACAACTTCTCCACAGAGGTGCCTCAAATCGAGCACAGTTTACTTGCATATCGTTATATGGCGAGGATTTGAAGCGGTACGTCGAACTTCAGTAGCGGGCCGTTTCTTGCAGCTACAAATCATGGTGCTTCTCGGTGTTTTTACTTGGGAATACATCTGTCAGTCAATTACAAAGCAAGAGAGAAAATGCATGTTCACGGAATGTCAGGTTTGATACTAGCTGCGAGTCAGCTCTGACTTAAATAGCATGGTATACCTCTGTCAGAGCTACGAAGCCTTACATTGTACGTCGAGCTACAGTAGGGGGCGGTTCTTGGAGCTGGTTTGATGCCTTCCATGCAGTAAGTACTTCTTAATCAATAGAAGAAAGGCAAGTTTAGATGTGAAAACCCTCAAATTCGTTCATAGTATTTCCTAGTTTTTTTGTTTGTTTTTTTTGTTTTTTTTTTATTTTAATACTCTCAAATTATTTCCTTGTTTTTCTATGAAAGGTTTTATTTCTTTTCTTGGCGATCGTTTAAAAGCCTGCATAATGATATATTTGGTCAAGAAAGGCTGTAAGCTTAACACCATCTTGTTTGTGCGACATAGTTTCGTGTCGTTGTTTGGTGACTGGTTCACGTGTGGGCCGCTGTTTTATTTCTCAGACTTGTGTATTGTTTACCCTAGAAACACACTTCCTACTTTTGTTGCCTGTATGACAGGAATTTGCTGTGTTTTGTATAAAACAATGTTTGACTTAACCTCCTCTGTCAACGATACATATTTATTCTGAATAATTCATGGCATAGCCTTGAAAATCATTCAAAACAGATAATTTTCTCTCAGTTACGATCTCCGACTTGTACCATGTTTATCTTTCCTGGCAGAGGTGCAACGCGCACTATTATTCAGGTGTCTACTATTGGTGCTATGAGACTCGTATTCTGCACATCAGTACCTATTATACGAACAGAAACTGAAGTTCCCGGTTTAAATTTAAAACAGGTGCAGTTTTAACATTTCTTGTATTTCTTCTTAAAGTGGAGAAAAATAAGTTTCCACACTCACCTGTCAAATGTCTGTTAATGCCCCAGGTTTGAAATGTCATGTGAACAAAGTCGTGACAAACGGGGGGGGGGAGGGGTGGGGGCTATGTGTTTTCTATTAAAATATGTATATTCGGTTTAAACGTTACAGGCAAAATTGCAAAATTACCAAATATTTAAATTTAATTTAAATTTAATGCGCAATTGGTATAATGTGTCGTATACAGTTGATATATAGTAAATATGTTGATATAGTATCTTTTACTGAAAGGCATTGTGAAAATTCAAAATATGGACCCCGAGTCTAAATATGTCAATTATAGGGGGCGTTGCAATACTAAAAATTGTTTATAATTTCCTTATTACATCGAGGAAACGCTACAAAAGAACACAGTGGGCCATCGGAGCGGGAAATTGATCGATATTATAGTGTAGTTTTTCGTTGTTTTAGTGGAGGTTTTCTATTTGTTGTTTCGATTGTAGATTCCTTTCACTTTCGAAGTATGAATCTGCGTATAATATGCCAAGTAACTTGCATTGATTCGTATTTTTTAATACAAAATGCACTTGCAATGAAGCACCTGTTGTTGTGATAGCTACTGGCATGAATTTCTCTGGGAGATTTCTTGAACTGAAAGTTGATTCGGGTTTCCGGATTGGTTTTGGGGTTTGCTAAACGTTAAAGGTTTGAAACTCACCGAAACAAAGCCTTGACTGAACACTTAAATAAATCACTAAGCAGAGAAAGGAGCAGTTGTTAAATTTTATCCAGGGCGATTATAGGTTTGGGTGTTGTCCATCGTGAGTTGTTACTCCCACTCTGATAGTCCGTTTCATATATTTGGGATACAGATGACTTATCATAGTGGGTAGGTGCACGATATTCTTATTTCGACCGTGACCTCATTTCAAGGACATAAAAAAGAGGGGTTATCTTGGATTTTCAATCCTGATTGAGGCCATGCTCTCTACGATGGCTCGTTTCCTTATTTGTGGACAAACTTAGTGCGATGATATTGGCGTTTCGATTGGTGTATTAACGGGGGGGGGTGTAATCATTAACACAGGGGGTTGGTATTAGCCTCTTATCCTATGTATGTCCTTTTCTTTTTACTTCACAGAGCGTTTGGAGTGAAAATGAGGAAGTAGTACCACATCTAGCAGAAATTATTGACCAACTTTCCAGCTGTAAAGAGAGATCAATAGAGGATGCGCTAAATCTCGTAAATAAAAAACTTGCACCCGTAAGTTTACAAGTTTCTGTATAAGAAGCCAGGTCCAGGCCTGAGGGGAGAAAATACCAATTTATTTTATGAACCTTTCATACATCTGAACGCCCCTTTTTAATTTAAATCTTCTGCTCTCTTGTTCAGTTTTTGTTAATAAGGCGTTTTATGTCAGAAATAATTTTCTCAATGGCTATGAAAGCTTTCTCAACCGAAATCGACTGTGATATGCTACATATAATGAAAGACACTTCAGGAATTGCCACCTGAACACATGTTCCACTTTTAAGTTCACGGAGGGTTTTACTGCAGTTGTTTGGCGCCACCAGCAACGCGTCTGACGACGAAGGCATCAGCGACGTCAGCGACAGTGATGAGGACCCCTACGACATGAACTACGACGACGTGGACGAGGACGCCATCAGTGACGTGCCGCCGCCGCGGACATCTCAGCATGATGGCGGAGAAGGGATGGATGCTCGGTATACGGGCCAGGGATCCGTGTTGGCGGTCCAGAGGCTTATCAAAGGTGCCCCTTTTTGTCAGTAGTGTCATTTGCTTCAGCCACTGTCGATTTGTCACTGATGCTAAAATATTTGGCAAGAAAGAAAAAAAAGGTTATAAAACTGTGTAAAAAATTAAAAACTTAAGGTGTTAAACTAAGGTGGTAATGAAAAAAAAAATGTAAAATTATTCTAAGCATCTGTACTGTTGGTTTTCGTAGGTTTTTGTGAAAATGCCTGTGACACCTTCTGTTCAATTAGGTATTCCGTTGTTATCTCAAAATTTTCATCGTGGTTTTTGCAGACATGAAAAGCTTGACCAGTGTTCAGGACAAAATAGGAATACACGGTCATCCGCGCGATGACAACTTGTTTCTTTGGGTAATCACTTTCTGAGTTTCAAGCTCAACACAGTAATGGCAGATTTGTGTGTGAATCAGAATTAGCCCTCCTCTCACAATACAGCCAGGGCAGCCTTAAACGAAAAAAAAAAACAATAAGGGGAAAGAATTAAATGAAAAACAACATATGCGGCCTGGAATGAGAGACCTTGAATGTTTTTGTAGTGAACAGAGCTTTTATTTTTTTTAAACGTTGCTGTAAGAGGTAACTGGATTTTTTCCTCTTTTTTTTTTTTTTTTTTGGTTTTATTGATTGCTTATGTTTCCAGGATGTGAAATTAATTGGTATACCCAGCGATACACGACTAGGCCAAGATATGAGTAATTATGCTGAAAAATATAAACGAGAGGTAAACAAGAGTCTGTTATTGGTCATCTATCAAAGTGAAAAAAACTGTAGTTTTCTGCTTGTGGGCAAAAAGTCCCCCCCCCCCCATCCATCCCCACCAAGTCCTCCACAGACAGTGTTCGGTATTTAATTTACCAAGGTATGAGTGAAAAAAGTGTAGAAGCGAGAATCCACTTTCAAACTTTAACTTTTGGGGCGGGTGTGGGCAAAACGAAAGTGTCTCAAGTTTGCTCAGAATCTTAATAATTGATCTTGACATTTTGTTACTCATTTACATTTTAATAAGGTACTTTTTAAAAATTGCTTTTAAATTACGGCTGCATGTCAGGCAATGTCAGCTTCGTTTGATTGCCAACCTGACCTCTTAAATATTGTTTTTTTTCCAGAATTGCATCACTATTGAAATGAGTTTTCCTGCGGAATATCCATACCAACCTCCCTTTGTGAGAATTGTTCGGCCAAGGTTTAAGTTCCTCACAGGTATATGTATTACTGAGAAAACAGTCTGCATGCCTGGCACACCGCTGGTGTCGCGGAAACAGGTCTATCTTTCTCACTAAAGGTTTTCGTAATAACATAATAAAGTTTGTTTCAAATAGAGGCGAAAGCCAAAAATTCGCTGAATAGGGGACAGTTTAGCATTTTTTTGGTAGTCAATTTTCCAAAGGTTTTTTTCCACCCCCACAATTTGGGTCGGAGTGCCTTGAAATTTTGCATAAACATTAACCAGACGGTCCGCTTTTGAAAATTTACTTTTTGGCGATTGCTAAATTTAAAATTGCTAAATGGCGGCATTTATCATTTGCTGGTTACCAGTTTTCAAAATGCTTTTTTTCTCCCACAATTTTGATCAGATTGCCTTAAAATTTCGCATAAATGTTAACTGGGTGGTCCTCTCTTGAGTAATTTCTTTTTGGCGATGCGTCAAAAAACAAAACGGCAATGGCTGGCTAACAGAAGTGTTTAACATCATATTTGGGTACTTTGATGTTGGTGTGCACTGGCTGCTCTAGTTTTTTTTTTAAATAAGCACATTTAAGTAATATTTGAAACTGAGCAGAAATCTGTGAGTTCTGGACACATTAAGCCATTTATAGTTAAGTTCTTTGAATTCAAACTGGCTTTGAATGATTGACAGGTCACGTGACGATAGGAGGAAGTATCTGCATGGAATTGTTAACGAGATCTGGCTGGAAACCAGTAAACGATATTGAGGTTTGTTTGGGCAGTATCTTCCACGCTTGTTGAAGTCATCGTTATTAGTGATTCGTTAGTGCACGAAAACAGTTCAAACACCTGGTGACAGAGTTGGTGGTTGTTAATATTCTTAGAAAAACATTTTGCGGATCATGTGCTTGCGACAATTTCGCCATTTTGCATTTTTTGAATCGCATTCAGTAGGACTTTGCTCTTTGCTTATGTAAGCTGATGTAAAATGTGCTGAACGACTGTTTAGCGATTTCTATGATTCCATATAATTCTGTTGTGTTTCGTTTTCAGAGTGTTTTAGTGCAGATCCGAGCTGAAATTTTATCTGATCCAAACGCGCGTCTAGACAATAATCCGGATCGCGAATACGACGCGTCGGAGGCGAGAACTGCATTTAACAGGATGGTCCAGCGCTATGGCTGGCAGTGAGTCTATCCCAACTTGGGCCTCGCTGCGCGGGGGGCATGATGAAGACCGTGCTGTAGGCAGTAGTTTTATCTGCCTTTGTTTACGTTATGATTCTCGGCAATATATTGAAAAACTGGTTATTCAAAAGTCACATAAAAATTTCAAGGTGTAAGTCTGTGATGCTTGTTTGAATGAAGGTGAGAGGGTTAATATTCTCTCAGGCTCCCAGCGCCATGGAAAGGTATAAAAAGTGTAAGCTGTCTGTTAAATAGCACCTCTGTTGTATGTAACCAACTGCGTCTTTTTTTGTTATGGTGAGACAATGACTTGCTATCATATCAATAGACACTTCAGTGATTTGACAATGCAGGTAAATTTAATGCGCTGGTAGTCAATTCGCAAGCGTTATGATACATCGCAGTGTGCAGTGTTGCCACATCATCCTTTTTTAAAAGAATTATCCTTTTTTTTGAAAAAGCCCGATTTTATCCTTTTTTTATCCTTAAATACTTTTTTATACTTTTTTTAAAATTTTCATCCTTTTTTTTTATACTTTTTTTTTTTCGCTTTTCATCCTTTTTTTTAAATTTTGATACTTTTTTTTTCATTTTCTTTTTTCGTTCAAAATATTATTTTTTCCCAATTAGTTGTATGTTTTTTTCTGCTATAATTTTTTCTCACCCTAGTCATAACCCATGATTAGCCATAATATTAACCGCTCTTACACTGTGTGTGTATGTAATTTCCAACTTTTTTGTAGCGTCTATTGTTAAAATCAATACATCTGTAGAGAAAGGGTATTTTTTTCATGGAATTGAAACATATATTCTGTAAACGTATTCATTGTCTTATCACACTGTAAAATATCCAGTATTCTAAATGATGTTGAGTAGTTATTATTTCTTGAATGATTTTCAATAACTTCATTCTGTAAGTTAGAGTCGCATGTCCCTAGGGGCCATCGATAAAGTACGTACGCACCTTTTTAGCCCAGCTTACGTTACACGTAAGCTGGTATATTCCTATCGGTCTGCGGATGGTTAGTTAGGTAGTTGTTTATTTAGTAAACTTTTGTTTCAAAATGCATCTTCTCCTACAATTTTGATCCGATGTCATTTATTTTTGGTGTGAGACATCGTGCATACGGCTTGTGCTTTTCTAGTCAATCAGGTGATTTTTGAATTTTTGGGGAATTTTTAAAGAAAAAAATTTAAAATGTATCTCCTCCTACATTTTTGACCCGATGTCATTTATTTTCTGTATGAGGTACCCCTTAAGGGTCGTGCATACGGCTTGTGCTTTTTTAGTCGATCGGACAATTTTTGTATTTTTGGGGAATTTTTTAAGCAAAAATTTCGAAAATAATTCAAAATGCATCTACTCCTACAATTTAGATTCGATGTCATTTATTTTTGGTGTGAGGCATCCGTAAGCGGTCGTGCATACGGCCTGTGCTTTTTTAGTCGATGGGGTGATTTTTGAATTTTTGGAGAATTTTTGAAGAAAAAATTTTTAAAATGTATCTCCTCCTACATCGTTGTCCCGATGTCATATATTTTTGGTATGACGCACCCCTAAAGGGTCGTGCATACGGCTTGTGCTTTTTTAGTCGATCGGATAATTTTTGTATTTTTGGGGAATTTTTTAAGCAAAATTTCAAAAATAATTCAAAACGCATCTACTCCTACAATTTTGGTTCGATGTTATTTATTTTTGGTTTGGGGAATCCCTAAGCGGTCGTGCATATGGCTCATGCTTTTTTAGTCGATGGGGTGATTTTTGAATTTTTGGAGAATTTTTGAAGAAAAAAGTTTAAGATGTATCTCTTCCTAGAATTTTTGATCCGATGTAACTTTTTTCTTTGGTAGGAGGCACCCTAAAGGGTCGTGCATACGGCTTGTGCTTTTTAGCCGATCGGACAATTTTTGTATTTTTAGGGGGTTTTTGAAGAAAAAAACTTCAAAATGCATTTCCTCCTACAGTTTGTATCTGATTTCATTTATTTTTGGTATGAGGCATCCTTAGGTGGGTCGGGCATACGTCTTGTGATATTTGACTAGACTTGGGAATTTTTGATTTCGGGGGGAATTTTTGATGAAAATACCTCAAAATGCAATTTCTCCTGCAGTTTTGACCAGACATTTATTTTGGGGCTGAGGCATGCTTAGGGTGTCGTGAATACGGCCTGTGCTTTCCGAGTCGATCAGGAATTTTTGGGGGAATTTTTGTAGAAAAAAAAATCAAAATGCATTTCCTCCTACAGTTTTTATCAGATTTCATTTATTTTTGATATGAGCCGTCTCTAGGGAGTCATGCATACGGTGTGTGCTTTTTGAGTGAATTGGAAAACTTTTGAATTTTTTTCGGAATTTAAAAAAAAAATTAAATGAATCTCCTTTAGATGAACTTGCGCAGTTGTCAGATTTAACAACCGCACATCGACGCAAGTTAAATAAACATGCGCATTGGTCCGAAATGTGATCAGTGCATCGACGGAAGATAAATAAACATGCGAACTGGTCCAAAATAAGCACCGCACATCAACGCCAGTTAAACAAACATGCGCACTTGCTCGAAAAAAGAACCACGCATCGACGGAAGTTGAATAGACATGCGCAGTGGTCTGAAATGAGAACCGCGCTCCAGCGCAAGTTAAATAATCATGCACAGTGGTCCAAAGAAAGAACCACGAATCGACGCAAGTTGAATAGACATAAGAGTCGGGCATCGACGGGACTTAAATAAACATGCGTTCTGGTCCGAAATGCAAATCGCGTGTCAACGCAAGTTAAATGAACCTGCGCACTGGTCTGAAATGCGAACCGCGCATCAACGCAACCTAAAGAAACAGGTACACTGCTGGTCCGAAATGCGAACCGGATACCAACGCAAATTAAATAAACATGCACACTGGTCCGAATCGCGAATCGCACATCAGCGCAAGTTTAATAAACATTTGCACTAGTCCAAAATAAGTACCGAGCATCGACACAAGTTAAATAAACATGCGCACGGTCGGAAAATGCGAACCGCTCATCAACGCAAGCTAAATAAACAAACACACTGGTCAGAAATGGGAACCGAGCATTAGCGCAAGTTAAAAAAACATGCGCACTGGTCCGAAATGCGAACCGCACATCAACACAAGCTAAATAAGCAAGCACACTGGTCCAAAATAAGCACTGCGCATCAACGCAAGTTGAATAAACATGCGCACTGGTCCAAAATTCGAACTGCTCATCCATGCAAGTTGAATAAACATGCGCACTGGAGTGGTATTCTGCTCTGTCCTTGTATTTAAGGACGTTCTTATTCTCGAGATTAGATGGTTCATCCTTAATTTTTATCCTTATATTTAAAAGACTTTGTTAAGTTTGAGGATAGATCAGAATAGCTTTTTCTTCCTTATTTTTAAAAATAAGGGCATCCTTAAAAATAAGGACAGAGCAGAATACCACTCCTGGTTCAAAATGCAAACCGCGCACCGACGCAAGTTAAATAAACATATGCACAGGTCCAAAATAAGCACCGTGCATCAACGCAAGTTCAATAAACATGCAAACTGGTCCGAAATGCGAACCGCGCATCAAGGCATCCTAAGGAAACTTGTGCACTTGTCCAAAATACGTACCGCTCATCAACGCAAGTAAAATAAACATGCGCATTGGTCTGGAATAAGAACCGCGTATCAACACAAGGTAAATAAACATGCGCACTGATTCTAAATAAGAACCGCACATCAACACAAGGTAAATAAACATGCGCACTGATTCTAAATAAGAACCGCACATCAACACAAGGTAAATAAACATGCGCACTGATCCGAATTAAGAACCGCACATCAACACAGGGTAAAAAAACATGGGCGCTGGTCCGAAATGCGAACCACACATCAACGCAAGCTAAATAAACATGTGCAGTTCCAAAATGAGAGCCGCGCATCAACGCAAATTAAATAAATATGCGCACTTGTCTGAATAAGAACCTCGCATCAAGGCAAGTTACATAAATATGCGCACTGGTCCGAAATGCGAGCGTTGTTTGAAGGTATCTATGGCAGACTATCCAGTCTTCCAGATACAAAAAAGTCTGTTTCCCGTTTTTCTGGGAAAATAATCTTTGTATGCATTTATCGGTCTATGTTCTGGTCCGGTGCTAAATTAATTATCAGGCTAGCTCTTTGCCGTCTCATCTTTTGAAGCCCAATTTTTCAGGGAAATTCCCTTGCTCATTCACGCTGGAATTCGTCTTATTACTTTTCGTAATCTGGGACTTTGTCCTTGGACAAACTTGTTTTTAGACCAGCCGACCATGTCGGGCTGGTCTTATCACATCAATAGAGGGGTATCCGTCGTCTGTATGCACGTATGTACGTGTGTAAACGTTTACTTAAATTAAAATGCTTCTTCTCCCTCAGTTTTGATCGGATTCCTCTTAAATTTTAAACGAATGTTCTCCAGGTAAGCCTCTCTTAAAAATATTTTTTTTGGCGATCCGCCAAAAAATGGCTAAAGGGGGGGGGCATTTAAAATTTTTCGGTTGCCAATTTTCAAAATGGTTCTTCTCCCGCAATTTTGATCGGATTCCTTTCCAATTTTGAACATTTATTCTCTAGGTAGGCCTGTCTTGAAAACTTACTTTTTTTGGCGATCCGCTAAAAATTGGCTAAATGGGGGCATTTAAAAATATTTAGTAGCCAATCTTCAAAACTCTTATTTTGACACAATTTGACCGGATTCCTTTATAAATTTGTAAAGTACAATCAGGTATGCAAATAGTTTTAATCGCTGTGAAAACGAGCGATATAAAATCAGGGTTCGCTTTGGCGGGGTTTTTGTCCACTTTTTGGGCATTTTTTACGAAATGACTCACTTTTTCGGAACCGACCGAATTTTTCTGGACCTAACTGAGTCACACTTTCCCTTTTTGACTCACTTTCCTGAGAACCCAGCGCGAACCCTGAAATTACAAAAAAATGATACAGTATGATTAACGTTAATGTTTTCTCGATCTTCAGCAAAATATGAATTAACCTTTTTTTTTCATACTTTTTTTCTCAAATTTATCCTTTTTTATCCTTTTTTTTTTACCCTTTTTTTCTTGACGACTCCGTGGCAACACTGAGTGTGGCTACCGTGGCTTATTACGTTATTTAAAAATTAGCACCAAACTTGTTGTGCATATTTTTGTCAGTTTGTTTTCAAACTGACCCTGTTTGCACTCGTGCCGAAACACTTTTTACCGCTATTAATTATGTACCGCGGAAGAAAAGTAGTCACAGGCAAGAAAATGTTTGGCCAAAAAGCAAGGCGTTATGTTGTGAGAGTATGAATATACGATTAAATTGTGCAATAGTAGTTCTCGGTCTATGAGATCATTAGCGATCGCCATATTGTATGTTTTCAGTATGGCCGCTTCCATATTGTTAAGATGGCCGTAGTTGACTCATAACACCGTAATGTCAAGTACAAGATGGCTGACAATATGGAAGCGGCCACACAACCTCTGCAACTGCTAAAGAAATCATAGGTGTAGTTTGCCAAAATAGAAGTATTTTCTTAAGTTTCGAGTAAAGATGCAACATGTTTGCTTAGGTCAATGATCACAATACCATTGCCCACAATATTAAACGTACATTTTCCGATATTTAACAATAATCCTCCTTTATAGCCCCGTGAACAGATTTGTTTATTGAACACCTATCCCGTACACACACACAGAGAGAGAGAGAGAGAGAGAGAGAGAGAGAGAGAGAGAGAGAGAGAGAGAGAGAGATTGTTGTATATTGAAAGCATGGTCAGCAAGCGAGCTTGGGTTGACCTATCCTTGGGTTCTGAACTTTATGGACCATTTAAAAATAATATATTGACATGTTTTCAGTCAACATTCCATTCCGCGGGTGAACAAAAGTGCATGACACTCCAAGCATTATATCGTAATTGTTCTGTTGCATTTGTAAAAGCCATGGGAGTTTGGTTTGAGGAATACGAACACTGTTGTCAGCCATTCGGTGTGTCGAGGAGGTACTGCGTCATCGGCGATTCGTCATAGCATTAAATGTTCGTGCGAAAAGTCTAGAAAGTACTCTCCAGTGTAAACAAACTGTTTGAAAAAAAACGCTTCGTTCTTGAAAACCGGTTGAAAATAGTGGATTTTTTGAGAGCGAGAATGATTATATAGCTATAAATATTCATAAACTCTCGTCATAAACTTTCGTTTATTAAAATGTGTAACTATATATCAATACAGATCTCAAATGCATTAAATACGAGCAAAGCTAATTCATTCAGTCATAATGTCATTCGGTGCGCGTTTTTCAAATGTTCACATAGGCTCTGCGCGCAGTTTCAAGTGTTCACATGGGCTCTGCGCGTTCTGAAGTGTTCACTTGGGCTCTGGCACTTTATTGTTAATTGCACTTTATAATTACTTTTCAGCTTCTATGTGTCGCACTATTGGGATTGGCACGAGCAACTCCGAGCGATTTGCAATTGGCACAAATTGCAATTAAATATCTGTTCACCTAAGATTATGCAAGTTTAATTATCGAAAAATAACGCTCACTGTTATTTGCGATAAAATAACAAAATATTTTTTCGGGGTGAGTCGTCCAAGACTTTGGGTGAGTTGTCCAAAATTTTCGGTGAGCCGTCCAAGATTTTGGGTGAGTTGTTAAAGTTTTTTTTTTATGGGTGAGTTGGTTATTGGGTGAGTTGTC
This sequence comes from Protula sp. h YS-2021, assembly GCA_949752745.1. Classification (NCBI taxonomy): domain Eukaryota; kingdom Metazoa; phylum Annelida; class Polychaeta; order Sabellida; family Serpulidae; genus Protula; species Protula sp. h YS-2021. The sequence continues at coordinate 34,176,482 of OX457027.1, read as the reverse complement.
TTGCTCCCTTCGAAATGACAGTGACAGCATAGATAATCTATCAGTCAGTGCTGCATGACTCTTTTCACTGTTATTTTCACTGTTTTCTGCCATTCAGTGAAGTATCGGGTAATACAACCAACTTTTGGCCAACGCATTTTTTTATTTAATTAAAGCGTAAAAGAGAATTAAAACACTGCATGTTGTGGCATTCTATTGACTCGTCTAACTCCCCTAATCCTTAGGGAATAGTCGCGGCGCTGATAAGGCAAATAGAGGCACAGGACAGCATTTGCTGCGCGAGATTCGTGAGAATGCCGATGTTTGAAAAAAAATTCCGCATTGCTCCGAGCACAGTGTGGACCGGGTCCCATGCTTTCGAAAAAAATCCCTCACAATTGTGAAGCAGTGCGGAATTTTGAAATTAGGAAAATAAATAACTTATGCATATATCTTGTTTGGTTTTTTTACGAAAATTACTCCCCCCCCCCCCCCCCCTCTTGTGTACTTGATAAATCTTCGATGCATATGATCCCGCACTCATATTTGAAATCCCGGGCTCCAATGAAACAGGTGCGGGATCGTCAGAATTGACCAATAACGAGGAGGTTAAGGTCACCAAGGTACCTCTTCCCTTACATCTTCTCTTTTAGGCCAAAACTTTCGAAAATAAGCTTAAAAGCGCATTACCTCTAACCGTTTTTTGGAACTACCGGTTTTCGACTTTGACCATGACCGAAGAGGTCAAGGTAACCTAGGTACCCCTCACATAACGCTTTTTAGGTTCAAAGGGTCGAAAATAAGCTCAAAATAACTCTAACCGTTTTCGAGATAATGGTCAACTTCCGGCTTTTGACATTGACCATAGCCGTGGTCAAGGTCACCGACATACCTCTTACATATCGCCTTTTAGGCTAACAATTTTCGAGATAATGGCGCACCTCCGGTTTTTGACTTTGACCATGGCCGAGGAGGTAAAGGTCACCGTTGTTCCTCTAACATAACGTCTTTTAGACCCAAAGGGTCGAAAATAAGCTCAAAATCGCTTTATCTCTAACCAAATAATAGCCCACCTCCAGTTTTTCACTTTGACCGTGGCCGAAGAAGTCATGGTCGCCAAGGTACCTGTTTCATATCGTCTGTTAAAAAGACGCTCATCGTGAAAAATAAGCTCATAATTGCTCTATCTTTAACCGTTTTCGAGATAATGGCCCACATCCGGTTTTTTACATTGACCATGACCGAGGAGGTCAAGGTTACCTAGCTACCTCTTACATATCGTCTTTTGGGCCCAAAAGGTCTAAAATAAGCCCCAAATCGTTCTCTGTCTAACCGTTTTCGAGATAATAGTCAACTTCTGGTTTTTCACATTTACCATGGCCGAGGAGGTCAAGGTCACCGAGGTACCTGTTACATATCTTTTAGGCCCAAAGGGTCGAAAATAATCTGAAAAATCGCTCTATCTCTGACCGCTTTTCAGATAATGGTCAACCTCCGATTTTTGACATTGATCATGGCCGAGGAGGTCAAGGTCACCGAGATACCTCTTACAGTTCTTCTTTTAGGCTAGCCATTTTCGAGATAATGGCGCACCTCCGGTTTTTGACAATCATCATGGCCGCGGGAGGTCAAGGTCACCGATGTACCACTTATATATCGTCTTTTAGGCCCAAAGGGTTGAAAATAAGCTCAAAATCGCTCTATCTCTAACCGTTTTCGAAATAAAGTTCCACTTCCGGTTTTTTACCTTGACCATGGCCGAGGAGGTCAAGGTCACCCAGACACATCTTACATATCGTCTTTTAGGCACAAGGGGTCGAAAATAAGCTCAAACTCGCTCTATCTCTAACCGTTTTCAAGATAATGGCCCACTTCCGGTTTTTGACCTTGACCATGGCCGAGGAGGTCAAGGTCACCCTTACATATCGTCTTTTAGGCCCAAAGGGTCGCAAATAAGCCCCAAATCGCTCTTTCTCTAACCGTTTTCGAGATAATAGTTCACTTCCAGGTTTTCGCTTTGACCATGACCAAGGAGGTCAAGGTCATAGAGGCACCTCTTACATGTCGACTTTTAGGTCCAAAAGGCCCCAAATAAGTTCAAAATCGCTCCATCTATAACTATTTTTGAGAAAATAGTCAGCTTCAGGTTTTTAACATTTATCATGGCCGAGGCGGTCAAGGTCACCGAGATACCTCTTACATCTCTTCTTTTAGGCTCAAAGGGCCGAAAATAATCTCAAAATTGCTCCACCTCTGAGCGCTTTTGAGATAATGGCCCACTTCCGGTTTTTGGGATTGTCCATGGCCGAGGAGGTCAATGTCTCTCAGGTACCTCTTATACATCGTCTTTTAGGCCCAAAGTGTTGAAAATACGCTCAAAATCGCTCTGTCTTTCACCGTTTTCGAGATAATGGTCAACTTCCGGTATTTCACATTCACCATGACCGGGGAGGTCAAGGCCACCTAGCTTCCCCTTACATATCGTCTTTTAGGCCCAAAATAAGCTCAAATCGCTCTTTCCCTAACCATTTTCGGGATAATGGCCCACTTCAGGTCTTTTTATTTGATCATGGCCAATCAGGTAAAGGTCAACCAGACACATCTTGTATATCGTCTTTTAGGCCCAAAGGGCCGAAAATAAGCTAAAATTCGCTCTGTCTCTGATGTTTTCGAGAGGATGGCCCATTTCCAGTTTCTTGCATTCACCATAACCGAGGAGGTCAAGGTTACCTAGCTCCCTCTTACATATCGTCTTTTAGGCCCAAAGGGTCAAAAATGAGCCCAAAATCGCTCGTTATCTAACAGTTTTCGAGATAAGAGTCAACTTCCAGTTTTTCACTTTGACCGTGGTCAAGGAGGTCAAGGTCACCGAGGTTCCTCTTGCATATCAACTTTTAGGCCCATAAGGTCCCAAATAAGCTCAAAATCGCGCTATCTCTAACCGTTTTCGAAATAATAGTCAACTTCCGGTTTTTCACATTCACCATGGCCAGGGAAGGCAAGGTCACCTAGGTACTCCTTACTTGTCATCGTTTTATTATTATTATTATTATTATTATTATCATTATATTCAATTTTTGCATAGCGCTTTATCAATTTCTTGCTCAAAGCGCTTCACAATATAAATATACATTTCAACACACTAAATATAAAATGTTTAATTAAAGCTTATTACTATAAAGCAAGGGATCGAAAATAAGCTCAAAATCTCTGACCGTTTTCGAGATAATAGCCCAATTCCGGTTTTTTACTTTGACCATGGCGTAGGAGGTCAAGATCACCGAGACACCTCTCACATATCGTCTTTTAGGCCCATAGGATCGAAATTAAGATGAACATCGCTCCATATCTAAACGTTTTCAAGATCATATATTTTGATATTGACCATGACTGAGGTGGTCAGGGACATGGAGGTATTTCTAACCGTTTTCGAGATAATGGTCAATCGTTCTATAAGTTCTGGGTAACAAAGCGGATTTTACGACATCTTATCACGCTCTATTAGTGAGCAAAATTTCATCACTCTTTAGCAGTTGTGAAAAACCCAAACGCTGCAGCCAACTTCAACTTGCACACGCATGCTGTGATGCCTCTCAGAGGAGTTTGCGTGACAAGGTTTTCAAATTTCAATATCCAGTTTTGCAAAAAGTAATGAATTTCTTTTAAAAAACTTGAGCTGGACCAACTAGACATGCTGCACTATGTTTCTGCCAAATTTGGTCGTCCTAGCCCTAGCCGTCTCTGAGGTGACAAGGTTTTGGCGGCAAAAAGGAAACAGACCGAAAAACTTTTCCGAATCGTACGAAAGCAATAAACTAGGGGATTAAAAATCCCCAGATGTAATTACCCAGAAAAACTCATGCATGCACGTTGCAATTCAAAACCAGCTGGTATAAAAGGCCGTGAGAATTGCAATCGAAATCAGTGCCCAAGATACCTACAGATAAAAAAGCGAGTATTCTTTAGACATTAAGTACAAAGCAATGAAAGGAGTTGAAAAGGGTGTAACATGAAAGGTAAAAATTACAAACCTCTCAAACACTCTCAGTACCTGGCTCTTAAGTGCTAGTTCACAGGGTTTGCCAATTATTGGGCCTGTTTTGGCGACGAATGATCAAGACTTTGCAGTTACTTTAGAGCACTCAGAGTTAAATCCAAGTAATGGTTGGCTTCAGCGCCTCCAAAATCATAATATTGTCGTTAAGAAAGTCAATGGCGAGTCAAAATCAGTGGACGTGAACGAAGTTCACAAGTGGTACAGTATCAGTTTCACTGGATCATTATACAGGAATCCGGGACAGAACGTCCACAGACACAACGTCCACCCACAGACCATCCACGGACAGAACGTCCACACATGTATACTGGGACAAAACCTCCACTTTATAGAAATTATACTTCGAATTTGAAACTTTTATTTATTAATCAATCGATTTAACTTCTCTGAATAGCGCTTGGTTCTCATTTAATCTCAATGACCACCCATATGTAATCACTTGAAGTACTACATTGGCTACAAACTAATTGCAATAAAATCAGATCGGTTTTTTTTTTTGCTTCTTTGGTTTTCACTTTAAGTACAACGTAGGCTACAAACTAATTGCAATAAAACCAGATCAGTGTTTTGCTACTTTGGTTCAAAATGTTTGACCTGTTTTAAGTCATTCAAAACGTACTGGCTTATTATTCATCGCCTTCCTGATGCTCGCGTTTACGCAACGCCAACGAATGTTGTGCCCAATGCCCCCAAGGAACTCCTCTACGCTTTTTGTACCGGAAGAGGTTCTGCAGGCGCTGTTGAAGGGCAGTATTCGTGAATCACTGTTCTACCCGTTATCGTAAAATAGAAACCGTTGGTTATCACCAGCGGTCTCGGCCCATTCAAGGTCGACAATCAAATGGGCAATGTCACCGGGAAAGGGCGGCCGATTAGCAGCTATTGCGATTTATCATCTTTTTCACTGCCTTGGTTTTGCCAAGAAGTGGTCGTTGTTTAACGATGCGCGTGTCTCGTTGGTCATAGCGCCTGGAGCTTGCTGTGTTTGTGATATTGCCGTTTTCATTATTATTATTATTATTATTATTATTATTATTATTATTATTATTATTATTATTATTATTATTATTATTATTATTATTATTATTAATTTTTCTTTCAAAATTGTTATGATTTACTTTTGCATTTGAAATTAAGCGATATTAACCTCATCAAAATTAGGATCGTGATTGTGCTCCTGAACAACTTGTTGAACTGCGAGGTCATGTGATGTAGTGATTCTGCCATTGCAATTAGTTAGACGTCGGACACATCGCTAAAAAATGCGACCCGATTGAAGATCATGCCGCTTTTTATACAGAAAGCCATTGAAGGCAACCTTACAGCCACCCTTATTGCCCTCTAAAATATCCAGGTTCATTCTGATCAGTGCTGCTTGTTAAGATGATTGAAGTATGAATTTTGTCCGAAATCGTCAGTCCTTTTATATGAAATTGGAGCTTGTCATGATTTAGTCAGTAGTAAAACTGGTACTTCTTCGGTGAAGAATTTGTGAATTTTGAAAAGTTGTGGCTTGGCATTTCTTCAGTCTTGTTCCTTTGAATCAAAAGATGTGCGAGATTTTTATTTACACCCCGTGGATTGACTTAATCACTGTCACTGCAATTTCGACGCGATGTGGCTTCAGTTTCTTTAATCCATTCTGATGAATCAAAAGCCTTTTAAACTGGACAGAAATTCGCCCAGCGAATTAGATCCTACTTGGAATGTAAGTCATCTGAGAACTGTCTTAAAAAGACGACTGTTCTTTCTGCAATTTGAACCATCAGGAAGAGAAAAAACTGGTAATGTGTTCTCGTGTTCCCTTTTCACATACAAGTAGACGTCCTTACCGGGGACTGAACCCGGGACGTTCTGATTTGGCGCAAAAAAAAATCAACGCTTTATCCATCTACGGCACATCGGCTACCCTGCTTAACAATGATTCGCAAATAAACATATATAAATCTGTTCAAGTGTCTTCCTGTCTATTAATGAATGACCGAAAACTCAGATTTTATGTTTAGCAACCCCCCAAACCGGACAATCATAAACCTGGAACGACTTCAACTGAATCCCAGCTTCAGTCCGATTTCCACAGTTTTGGGCTCGAAATTGACCTTGAGGTCAAGTCACCGAAACTTATACCTCACGTAACGTCGTAGAAGGGTGGAGGTGGAAAATCAGGTCAGAATTGAACTATCTCTTACCATTTTCGAGATAAAGGGCAACTTCCGGTTTTGGGCTCGAAAGTCACCTTGAGGTCAAGGTCACCGAAAGTTATACCGTAAGTAATATCGTAGAGGGTTGGGGGTCAAAAATGAGGTCAGTGTTTTTGTTTTGAGGGGTCAGTGTTTTTGTTAAAATAAAAACGGATATGTCTCCACCAGCCCCCACTCACTCACTTGGAACACAACGAATACAGAAGTGAAGGCATTTAAAAAATTCAAAATGCCGAAAAGATAACCTTGGTTACCAGTGACTATTCTGTTGTGGAAAGGATGTTTCACTCATTCAAAATGTCAATTGATTTTTTGATGAAGGGACAAAAGTTACGTTTTTTCGCAAATGATGACGTCATAGGTACAACTTTGACGTGATGAAAAATTCGTTGCTTAAAAGTAGTGTCATTATGTATTCAGTGCTGAAGCGCTAGGTTCAACAGCTTTTGAGTTATTGAGCTTTAAAACATAACTGATTCATAACTCGCAAATGATGACGCCATAGGTACAAGTTTGATGCGCCAAAAATTCCTTGCTAAAGTGTAGTCTCCTAATGTATTTTGTGTGGAAGCGCTAGGTTCAATAATTTTCGAGTTGTTGAGCTTTAAAACATAAATTACGTCATAACTCGCAAATGATGACGTCATAGATAAAACTTTGACGTGAAACAATTGTTTGCTTAAAAGTAAAATAACAATCATAATGTATTTTGTGCCTAAGCGCTAGGTTCAATAGTTTTCGAGTTATTGAGCTTTAAGACATAAATGATGTCATTACTCGCAAATGATGACGTCATCGGTACAACTTTCACGTGCCAAAAAAATGCATGCTTGAAAGTAGTCTCATAATGTATTTTGTGTGGAAGCGCTAGTTTCAATGGTTTTCGAGCTATTGAGCTTTAAAATATAAAAGGATGACTCGAAAGTGACCTGGAGGTCAAGAACACCGGAAGTTATACCTTACGTATCGTCGTATAGGGGGCGGAGGTCGAAAATGAGGTCAAAATTGCTCTTACCGTTTTCGAGATAAACCATTGTTTTTCTTAAATAACCTTTTTTTCGCGATTTGACCTTGATCATCAAGGTCAATGTCAAAAATTTTTAACGTGTGCCTCAGATCGCTTCGTCCTTGATATATGTGCCAAGTTTGGTTTTTCTAGCTTCAACGGCTTTGCAGTAATTGTCTGGAAACTGATTGAACTTTTTCGCGATTTGATCTTGACTATTAAAGTTAAGGTCATAAATTTTTATCTGTTGCACCACTTCAGATGACCCTCATTACATGTGCCAAGTTGGTCTAGCTTCAGTCGTCGTGGAGGAGATGTCTGGAAACCGATTCGGCGGAAGAAGAAAAAAATAAAAAAGGAGGAAAAAATAGATGAAGAATTCGAGACAAACCATCCACATTTGGTATTTTCAATACCAAGTGGGAATTACTCAACAACGCGGCCACGCATTATCAGTTGTCATCCAGTCATTAACTACTATCTGTTAATATTCAAATAATAATTTGCAAACATTATTCTGCGAAGTGGACCTTCTGTCCAAGTTTTCATTTGTGGACGTGGACGTCCGTGGACGTCCTGTCCATGGACGTTGTGTAAGTAGACTTTCTGTCAGCAGACGTTCTGTCTGGATACCTTATTCAGCGAACGATATGTACAGTGCTGACGCAACCGGGATCTTTTATGGTTTATTGCCGGATAAGACATTCACATGCAAAGGGGACACAGGTTATGAAACAGAGTTAACATTTTGAGTTAACATTTTCGTAGCTCGAAAGCATTTCATGTTGTTGATGATGTAGATTTAAAAGATGACGTTTTTACGTGTGCATACAAGTTCGGCATTTGCTGAGGGAAATGTTAAATATTAATAAATTGTGATTTATTTTTTAAATTTGTTCATTTATTTCTTTGGTAAAAATCCAAACATATAGACAGAAAACACTCCGAAAGCAAGCAAGTGCATTGGATAAAGTTACCAGAAATGAAAGCTGCCACTCATATGCCACGAAAATCTTTGTAATATCGGTTAATATCGGGAGTTTCCGAATAAAGCCGGTCACTATCCGGAAAATATTTCGACCCTGACAAAATAACGTTCAATACTAGTCTGGGGACTACTATACACAAATGATAATTGCTTTTGGCAAATCATGTCCCTGGCCGTGATCAACACATCGGTAAGGTCGGGCATGTCCTTTGGACATCAGAATTGAACAAGCTGATCAATCACTGACTTCACATCGGCAAAAGGTATGACCTCGGCTGACCTTGAATTGTCCTCCTCTTGAACTTCATCACAATAGGATAAAGAATCTCCACTGCAAGACTCAGAGCGCAAATCGGCAGGAAATGTTTGTTTACAATCGCCATTTAGCTCTTCGTTCGAAGGTGTCGATTTCGGCGTACTTGTACGCATCTAAAACGTCCATCCGGGAAGCCAGGGCGTCAAGCGTAGGTTGGAGCATAGCGGTGCTGTCCTCAAAGTCACCCTCGAAAACCGTCTGCGACACTCTCAAACACAGGTGCTTCGAAAACACTTTCCGGGACTGGTCCAAGGTCACATGTGTCAAGGATCGGCTGGTCATCACTTGTTCTAAGCGGTGGAGAACTTGGTCCTGCAATGTGAAAACCACTTTTTGCGAAGCACTTGGAGACAGTTTCCGATTCAATCTCTTTCACTGAGCCACTAATCCAATAACATGCATCGAGAACACTGATCCACCTGGTCGCGATGTCTCTAAATTATCCAACAGGCTGTTTGCGGTATAAAATCTTCATGTTCCGTATGACTGCCTTATCCATGGGCTGCAGGTGAGAAGTCGTGTTTGCAGGGAAGAAAATTGTTTTCACATTGTTCATTTGCAATCCTTTCCGGTGTGACGGTGCGTTGTATAAAAATAGCAAGATGTTTTGATTTTGGAGTGGCGTTTTGTTGTCCATCGCCTTCAACCAGTCGAAGAAAAGTTCTGACGCCATCCACGCTTTTCGATTGTGTTTTCAGACGACTGGCAACGTGTTCACACTAACGTTACAAAATGCCCGTGGACGTACTGAACGTCCAATAACCAGCGGTTTCTCGAAATCACCTTCCATGTTGGCACACATTATCACTGTCAATCGATCCGTTGCTTTTTGCCACCCTTGCAGTCCTGACCTTTGGCATTCAAGGACTTACCGGGCACGGCCTGGAAGAAAAGTCCAGTCTCAAATGGTTTGTAATGACTCACACGTTGTGGGTTATTCTCATGAGGGTGAAGGTAAGCCAATACTGACCATAAGAAACACTTGTTGTCATCATTCTTAACGTTTATCACACCCCTTGTATTCTTCACTTTCTTCGGTAGTGGGATAAAACTACTGATGTAGCTGTATGTACTTCAGTGTACAATATATTATCCAGCACCCAGCCAGAACCTTGTTGCTCATGTTCGTCAAACTTAGTAAACAATTCTTTACAGGCTTCTGGCAAGTCCTTTTCAATATCCGCTGGATTGTATGCCGTATATGTTGGGCTGCTGATAAATGCATTATCCACTTGTTCTATCATGACACCTTCTGCATTCGCCGTCAATTTCTTAAAGCGAGCAAGCACCACAATATACCATTTCAATCCATGGTTTAACGTCTCCAACAAATGTGTCTTGATACGGTTCTCTTGCTGTCGCATTTCAAGCAGTAAATCCGTTCTATCCTAGGCTCAAACCGTTTCTCCTACGCGTTTTCACCAAGATTAACATTTCTGTCTCTCCCTACTTGTCCTTTCTTTTGTCTCTTTGAGACATGTTCTTCATGAGACACATTTTTCTTCTCAGCTGGTATGCATGCATGTGTCTCAAACGCATCCATAGATAGAAATTCCACATTGCATTCAAGGCAGAGGACTGGACTGGGTATCCAAATGTCATCTTGTTCCATCTTTCGTCTCTTTGCTCTTTCTCATGCTCTTCATGAGCACGTTTCACTGCAGTTTTCATCTCAGCTTGAGTACATGTATGTGTCTCAAACAATTCCAAAGATGGAAATTCCACATTGCATTCAAGGCAGAGGACTGACGAGTCTGAACTAGCTGCCATTGTTGTTGTTGTTGTTGTTGTCACATCAATTGCTTGAACTGAAATGGTGAAATGTGTTCTCAAACATCTCCTTTTATATACACACACACACACACACCAACACCATGAACATCGTAAAACAGGGTGGCCCTAAGAAGGGCCGAAAGTTTTAGTAGTTGGCTCTTCACCAACATGTTGGGTTCCCACAATTGCATTGGTATTTGTAGAACTGTTGCATGGTGAACGGCCTTCCTGCACACTTGAAGGGGTGGAAGTTGTAATATATTATATTTTTGAATGTCACACTACTCCACCAGCAGTCTGTGCACTCCGGCCCTGGCAACGTCGCTGCAAACTGGTACCACAAGAGGCCAACACAGGTCTTACAGAAGAACCGACGCGGTGCGTTGTGGTGTACGGGACAGTTGTGAGGCTGTCCCGCATATTCTTACCAAACCCAGCACTTGTAACACTCCGTTACAAGTTTTGCTGGACGGCCGTCCCTCATCAATGGGATTGTCTTGTTAGCTGAAGCCATTTGTTGGTTGTTTTGGAATGTTGTAACTGGCTCTTGACCTCCTATTTATACGCTATTTTTAAGATTTTTTTCCTGTTTTTTTTTGGGGGGGGGGCAAAGAATGTCCATAACAAGAAGGGACACCTGTGCGTTTTAGTGTAACACAGCAGACAGTAGCGCTATCTACTGGCCTAGGTGGCTATACGGATGTAAACAAATAAACTGGCATTGAAAAACATGGCGGAAAACGTGGTACACGTTTCGAAAAAAGTTAAAGGAAAAACGATTTGTGCAGCCTGGGATTGTAATAACTATAAGGAAGGATATATCATTCTTTTCATTTCCACGAGATAAAGCAAGGTAAGTTTCACATTTCTAATATTTTCACTGTTCTTTTACATGACATTGATTACTTTTAGCAATAATTTCAAACAGCTAGATCCTATTTCTATCAAATGTTAAACGTTTTATATGTGTTGAAATAAAGAAACATTTAAACAACGGGGGGGGGGGGGGAGGTTCAGCATTGACTTTTTTATTTTACATTACTTGTACTTTTTTCACTGCAGATGCGACCAGTGGATTCAGAGCCTGCGACGTCGAGATCTGGATGGAAAAGCACCAGTAGATCTTCGAAACCGACGTGTGTGCGCCGAACATTTCGAAGACAGTCAGTTTATGAATGTCAAACAAAGAAACCGTATAGTTTGCAATGCCGTACCGACTCTTATCAACAGCCCAAACCAACCCTTGTCAATAGCAATTAAGCGTCCACCACCTCGTGAACGGATACTACAGTCGCCAGTGAAAAAATATAATGCTTTGGAAACTATTGACGAAACGGCAAAAATTCCGGAAACTCCTACCAAAAAACATCTGAAACGAAAAAATCAGACACTCAGAACTAAAATTTCACGACTTCGCCGCAGGTTAGTTACTCCCAGCAAACAACGCACCCACAAAGAAAAAGTGGATGCGGCGATTAAAATTGACCGGATCCGTCCGTGAATTTTTTGTTGCCCAGATAAAAATGTCCGCACGGTCCAGTAAAGGTTATCGTTGGTCTGTTCAAGATAAAGCGTTTGCATTACTTTATATCACTACAGCCCAAAATGTTATAAACTTTTAGCAAAAACGTTTGCTCTACCCACCGTGAGGACACTAAAAAGATGCATGCAGAATATGAACATTGAACCAGGATTTCACCCAGCAATTTTTGAAGGTCTGAGGAATAAAGTCACCCATATGACTGATCAGCAAAAACTGTCCGCTATCGTATTTGATGAAATGTCAATTAAAGAACAGTTAGTGTATAACGTACAGAATGACCGTGCGGGGCCTTCAAAATATATCGCAAATCATGCGGGCGTATTTATGGTTCGCGGATTAATTGAGAAATAGAAGCAGCCAGCAGGATATTTTTTGTCCAGTGGACCGGTTTCGGCGATGAATCTGCAAAATTTAGTAAAGATATGTATAACAAAGCTTCAAGAGATAGGCCTAAAAGTAAAGGTTTTAATTTGTGTAGTAATAACAGGTCAATGCTAGATAAGTTAGGGGTAAACATTGAGCGTCCTTTCTTTTTAGTTGATAACGAAAAAATATTTGTAACTTATGACCCGCCCCATCTCATAAAAATGTGAGGAATAATCTGAAAAAGTCGGGATTTATAGTGGATGAAAAAAGTGTCAAATGGGAATATATCGAAGAATTTTACAATTTTGATTCTCAACTTTCGATACGTCTTGCGCCTAAGTTGTCATCGAAACATATAGAATTGCCACCCTTTTCTGCTATGAGGGTCAAACTGGCAACACAAGTTTTAAGTCACACCGTAGCAGCTGGTATTACTACCCTTTGCACTTCAGGAAAAATGAATGCTGAAGCTTTACAAACAGCCGAATTTATCGAAAAATTTGACAAGTTGTTCGACATTTTTAATAGCAGTCAGCTGTCTTCATCCCATAGATTTCGTACAGCGATTACACCGGAATCACATCATTTTGAATTTTTAAACGAGTGTAGTAACTGGTTAACAAAAATTAAAAGAATTGACTCAAAGAGGTCACTCCCTTGTTTGAAAGGTTGGCAACTGTCCATAGCATGCTTAAAGCAGCTATAGGATGATTTACAAAAAAATCACAGTGTTAAATTTTTGTTAACAAATCGTCTCAATCAAGACTGTCTGGAGAATTTTTTTTTCGATTATTCGTTTCAAAGGCGGTCATCGCGACAATCCCGATGCTGTGCAATTTCGCGCTGCTTATCGTACAGTAGCAGTAGATTCTATGTTTATAAAGAGTGCAAATAGCAATTGCGAAGAGGATTTCGATTGCTTTTTATTAAAGCTAAAAGGTTTTACAGAAATGCGCGAAAACAGTCAAATAAGTCCTTTGTTACAGGACAATCAAATAAGCACCGAAATCCCTGGCGAAGTTTTAGATTTGTTGTCAGTTGCTGGCTCCTGTTTGTCACAATTATCGCTTCCAGAAGAAAATATTGCAGTTTATTTATCAGGGTACTTGGTTTCAAAAGCGAAAAAAAGGTATTCGTGTTGTGCTTATTTTTCAAAGTGGTTAAATTCAGAAATCACCATGCCAGAAAATGACACAAAGTTCGTGTTTTTGAAGGAGAAAAAATTTTGTGAATCTTCAAAGTTGATTGTCCCTTCAGACGGACTGGTAAATTTTGTTACACAATGCGAATCACTGCTCAATAGCGTTTTCGAAAGTGTTATGCACACTGATAAAATAAGAGGAAAACTATTCAGGCAAGTTCTAGATTCAGAAGATTTCGGTCAAATTTCGTGTGGTTCGCAAAGCTGTGTTAAAGCGGTGAATTACATAACTAATTTGTATTTGACTGTTAAAATACACCACATTTTAAAAATGCAAAACAGAGGAATGCAGTTCAAAGCGGGTTCGCGAAATCGCAAAATAACGAAATTACAGCATTATAAAGATGCTAATTGTGACAGCTTCTTTTGAAAATCCATGTCTTTAATGTATAGGTTTTGCATTTATTACAACCCTGTTTGATGTATGGTTAACGGCGATAATGTATCTTTTAGTACATTTGTTGTTATCTTGAAATATACAGAAAATGTTTATTGTTCTTTACTCAGCATGAAAAGTTTCCCTATCTACCACATACAGTGCAAAAACATATATTTCCAGTACCACACTCACACCTGTCCATGCCTTTATCAGCATACTGTTTAAAAATTCTTCTGAAGTCGGTCGAAATTTGTATAAATCAAAGAAATGCCCTTCAAACAGTGCTTAAAGGTGACCACAAGCACACAGCTACTTAGTAGCCACCCAGGCACACAGATGGCGCTGCTAAATCTGGATAAACATAGCTGCCAATGGGAGTGTCCCTTCTTGTTATGGATATTCTTTGGGGGGGGGGGGGTCTGACCCACGCCGAACATACTATCCTATAATATATATACTATGATCGCCCGGAGGGGGCCGACCCAACATACTATCCTATAATATGTATACTATGATCAAATTGGTAAAATTTTGCTCTCCTATGGGGGTGTCCGACCCGACCAACCCAACATATCTGCTATGATTTCATCACCCTCAGTGCAGAAGATTGGGGAGTGAAGTTTTTGAGGCTTGGCAAGAACTTGAAACTTGGCTTTGACCCAAATGGACATGTACATTTGATATGTAATTCAAATAAAATTGTCTTTATGCTTAATATGTAGACTATGAAATGAATTAATATTATTTATGTATGTTGATGTGAAGTTGGCTTGGTAAGAACTTGAAACTTAGCTTTGACCGAAATGGACATGTACATTTGATATGTAGTTCAAATAAAATTGTCTTTATGCTTAATATGTAGACTATGAAATGAATTAACATTATTTATGTATGTTGATGTGAAGTCAGTTTTTATAACATTTGCAAACTTTAAGTTCTTGTAAATGGGCTCATATGTTACGTGTATTAACATAATATGTATTTGAAATGTTTTTGTTTTTATCATAATTGCAAATATTTGTAATATTCAATAAATAAAACACATATGATACTTTTCAACTTTTTATTTTTCTCATCCAGTAGTTAACATAATGATACAATACTTCATTATAATACATAATATGTAGCTTACGGGTGAATTAACACCGCGCCAGGGACCTTAGCCTCTTATGACTTCATATGTTGCAAAGCAAGACATATATTAATACACAACGCTTGAATTAATAAAATATTACAACATTTATAAAGTCTTTATCATCAAGTTTAGTCAAATAAGTCTATTTTTCTTCATCTGTTTCACTCTGTTCACTGTCTATACCACTTTCTTCATCACTGCTGTCCTTCTCCTTGTCCCCATCCTTATCTAGTAGCTCTTCAAAGAATGCATCGTTTCTTCTTATCCTTTAGTATCTTTGAATACTTGTAATGTTTTTCATCAACAAAATAATTAAAGTCTTCTAAAATTGTTTGATAATAGTAGCTTTGTTCTAGACGTTGGGTATATTTGAATAGTCTCATAAACAGTTGTTTTAGTCCATGCTTATAAATAGGTTGAAGGCCATCACTTGCTATTTCACGCGCATCTTCAAGCCCTTGTTCTTCATATTCTGAAACCTTTTCTTGAAATTTGGCATCATATTCATCGTAGACTTCTTGAACCATATCATACCAAACAGAGTCTATTTCTGATTCACTGTCAGAACTGCTGTCTGAACTGCTGTCATCAACACCCTCATCACACTGCTCCATATGTCTGAACAAAGCTTCTTCGCTGTTGTATAATGCACCAAATTCAGTACAAGCATGTGCATTCTTTCCATAGAAGGCTCGTCTAAAGTTTACGTGAAAGGTGGTTTTATGGGGTTTTCCATATCTATCTCCAATTCTCCTTCTGAAGTGTGACCATCCTTTAAGTGCCTTTTAAGACTTTGTGGCGAATTGTAAGATTTTAAACAAATGTTGCATTTATACATCCTTTCGGTTCAACATGCACTTTTCAAATGATGAGAAAGTCTTTAAACATAGCTTTATATACAACAACAACTTGTTGAAAAACATGCTGAACGTGTTAAACATGTTCAACTTGAACAACATGTTAAACAACATGTTGAACTTGTTGAACTTGTTGAACAACTTGTTAAGCAATTTGTTGAACAACTTGTTGGAAAAACTTGTTGGACAATACCATGACGTAATATGTTCCAAAAATAATTCGAACACGTCTTTGAATGGGCTTGCCATGCAAACACGTCTTTGAATGGGCTTGCCATTCGAACACATGTTTGAAATGCGTGCTCTTCCAACAAAAAATTGAATGAAACAGATTATAGTCAGATATGCAAATAGCGCAAATAGCCTGTGACAACTTCATGCCAAAACTAGAAATAAAACTGGATAAAACGGTAAAATTTTGATTTAAATCGGTTAAACATGACCAAAGTTATCTACTTTGTTTTTAAAAAAGTGACTAAAATAAAATTATGCTTTCAGCCATATATGCAAATAGCATATGACAACTTTATGTAAAAACTATATATAAAACTAGTTCAAACAGTAAAATTTTGATTGAAATCCGTTAAATATAACGAAAGGTATCTACTTTTTTGGATTTTTAAAAAATAAAAATTTGAGATGAAGACATTATGCTTACAGCCACATATGCAAATAGTCTGTGACCACTTTATGTCAAAACTAGGTATAAAACTGAATCAAACGGTAAAATTTTCATTCAAATCGGTTGAACATAACGAAAGTTATCTGCATTTCTTGTGTTGAGCAACGTTTTCAAGAAGTTATGATGATGTCCTTGCCGTTTTCCAATACGAAACAGCGCTTTTATACCATTTTTATGCTGATTTGGCAGAATTTTTGCTGTTCTGGGGGGATTCATGGTATGTCTCGGGGGGCCCATGGTATGTCCCGGGGTCTGACGTCATGATGATTGACAGGTAGAAATCTGTCACCTGGGGAGGTCCACTATATTTTTCCGGGGCTCTACCGACTTAGGTAGGCAGGACTTAACCAGAATGATTCTGACTTAGTCACGTCATTTGGCCACATAGTCACATATGCCGCCCATAAGTGGGCTCGAACCACCAACATTCCCACCATGGGTCCGACCATGAGCTATACAGGACTTAACCAGACTGTTTGTGAAAACATACCATATAAGGTCATAACGCACACATCCATAAGGCACTCATTCATAACGTACTCATTCATAATACACCTTCCTAATGCACTCAATCATACATGGTCTAGGGTTAGGGTTATGCCGCTTAGAGGAGTCTGGTGTCATTATGACGTCATTATGGCGTTATTATGATGTCATTATGACGTCATTAGGATGTCATTATGACGGGCGCGCGCTCAGCCCTATAAATAACCATCTGGGCCAAAACCCCAATGGGGATTCTGGCCCACCTGTAACGTCATAATGATGTCACAAAGGTGGACCAGAATCCCCATTTCCCCCTACTCGTTAGGTTCAATAGTTTTCGAGTTATTGAGCTTTAAAACATAAATGACGTCATAACTCGCAAAGGATAACTCGAAAGTAACCTGGAGGTCAAGAACACCGGAAGTTATACCTTTCGCATCGTCATATGGGGGTGGAAGTCGAAAAGGAGGTCAAAATTGCTCTCTTACCGTTTTCGAGATAAATCATTGTTTTTCTTAAATAACGTTTTTCGCGATTTGACCTTGACCATCAAGGTCAAAGTCAAAAATTGTAAACGTGTACCTCAGATCACATCGACCTATATATATTTGCCAAGTTTGGCTTTTCTAGCATCAACGGCCTTGCTGTAGATGTCTGGAAACTGATTGACTTTTTTCGCGATTTGACCTTGACCAGTATGGCCCACGTTCTGTCCGTGGATGGTCTGTCTGTGGACGTTGTGTCCATAGACGTTGTGTACGTGGACGTTGTGTCTATGGACATTCTGCCCAGTAGGGTATCTGGACAAAATATTGACGGTCAATACGTCGACGGTCAAAACATCGACTGCCAAAACGTCGATGGATAAAACGTCAACGGTTAAAACATTGACGGATAAAACGTCTACGGTCAAATCGTCCACAAGTTTGAAGGCGGATAAAACGTCGACTATCCTAGCATTATTGGGAAGTATTTAATACTGTCAACAGCTACACAAGTAGTCTTTTCTTTGTTCTGGCTTTGCACAGAGATTTCAGAGTACATTTCAGGTAGCGTTTCGTTTCTGACTAAACGTTCACTGGATCACTTACGCAATAAAACAGATAAGCTTTGATTTTGTGACATGCTAGTACAAAATATTAAAAAAAAAGCTTTAGATGTAACTTAATAAAAATAATTATCAGGGCCCTTTTGTCCAATATTTCATTCGGGACCGTTATGCCCTGGGTCATTTTGTCTGGGTGCTTTAGTTCAAGGCCGTTACGTCGTGGGCCCTTCTGTCCCGTATTAGTTTTAAGGTGCCGCGTATTTAAGAAGTAATGCACTGCGGTAACCTGGCAAATGGACTAAAATTCAAAAGGACTACGCTTCAAAAGGACAAACTTCATAATGTCTACGCGGAGAAAATTAGACCTACAAAAAGACTAAACTTCAGAATGTCTACGCGGAGTTAACTTAACTTGGAAAAAAGGACTAAACTTCAAAAGGACTGCGCAACTGATATGGATTTCGCCATCATTATTTTACCTCAAATTTACTTTTAATGTCAGAGAATTACAAAACTACAAAAAAATTTATGCTACTCTACTGCAAAAAAGTGTCTAGAAAAAATCTACGCCAGTACGCTGTTGTAAAATACTGAATCCCGAACAAAACGGCGACAGGGAAAACGGAGAAGACCAAAACGGCGACGACCAAAACGGCAACAGCCAAAACGGCGACAAGTCCAATCCCGGACAAAACGGCGACGAAGATTAATAATTTAATGTTGAAAATCAAAATACGAAGAACAGTGTTGCCAGATAAATCAGTTCATTTCTTCTTGAAGATAAGTATAATTTGAACCAATATTTAAATTTTAAGGGCAGAATAAAATGGATAATTTCGCACTTATTTTCTCATATATTCCTAATGAATGTAGGAACAGACCCCCCTCCCCGGAACAGACCCCCTTTCTTTGGTAGGAACAGACCCCCCCCCCCCTGAACAGACCCCCCCCCCTTATTTTATACATATATATATCATGTCCTGAGATTTATTTTTTGAAATATTTTTTATACAATTTGAAATTGTTATTCTAAATTTCGTGTTTATTATTAACATAAAACCTTTTCATCACGATGAAAATACGTGCCAACGCCCTTTCATCAGGATGAAAGCGATAAAAGGATGTATTGATGTGTTTTCATCTGGATCAAAGAGTGATGGCAATTGCAACTTGATGTTTCATCTGGATGAAAGAGCGAGCGCAATAGCAATTGCAAATGGATAAAAGGAATAAAAGTATGTATTGATGTTGTTTCATCTGGATGAAAGAGCAAGTGCAATTGCAATTGCAAATGGATAAAAGGAATAAAAGTATGTATTGATGTTGTTTCATCTGGATCAAAGAGCGAGCACAATTGCAATTTGATTGCAATTACGGTCGATTGCAATTTTCCTGGAATCCTTCAAGTATATAAACTCCTCGAGCCGGAGATGTAGACAATAAAAAATGAAGTGGGGAGGGGGGATCTGTTCCTACCACTGCAAAAAAGGGGGGTCTGTTCCGGGGCGGTCCATTCCGGGGGGGTCTGTTCCGTTTACCATTCCTAATGGCAATTATACGATAGTCCATTGTTGGGGGTGGGGGGGTTTACTAAGTACATCTTGAAAGACATTGTATTTAGCGACTGTGCCCACTAATCCGTCATTGATCGTGAATCCACATCAATAAAAGGCAAAATGAAAATACCTTTAAAATGACTTCGGATTATCAGCAATGAAAGACCGATGTTTTACTCGCCTTAATGAACTAATCCGTTGGGCTCCTGTGAAACATGAAACTCAGGAAGGCCAGGATGATCACTGAGAGAAAGACTGGTTGCAGTGGTGGGACTTGAATTAGGACGGGGGTGGATGGAGGAGGTTGCGAAGATGAGGGGGATGGTTAGGGGAGGGGATGGGAGGAGGGAAGATTACTGAGACAGTGACTGGTGTCAGGAGGGAGGTGGTTAGGGAGGGCCGGAAGGGCACGCCGGGAGAAACAGTGCGCTTTGTCCAAATTTATTTATCATTGATAGTTAAATGAACTGTGTTGGCAACGTTGTTACTTTCTGTTTCTTTTTAATAAGCGTTTTAAAGCATAAACTTAAAAAATCTCCGTCGCTGTTTTGGCCGTCGCCGTTTTGGTCTTCTCCGTTATGGCCGTCACCGTTTTGGCCGTTATGTCCGGATACCATCCTTACTACAATATAACAAAAACTACGCTACTCTACTGCACTAAAATTCCAAAATCGCTTATCTGATACTGTTCTACACCACTCTGTTCTGCTCTGCACCACTCTGCTCTACTTTAGCACATCGGCATGTTGTGCCAAAATTGCTAAAATAAAAGTTTAGTCCTTTTGAAGTTTATTCCTTCTGTAAGAACTTTTTTTAGTTTTGCTCCTGCTAAGACATTTTGCAGTTTGGTCCTTTTGCAGGTGTCATTTTTTTTCTCATAGACATTCTAAGGTTTAGTCCTTTTGAAGTTTAGTCCTTTTGCCAGGTAATCATGCACTGTGTGTATGGATACTGTTGGCATGTGAACATGTGCCTAGCCACTCTAGCAGTCATTAACACTTGACAAGCCTTTGGCTTGCAAGGGTTGTATGAATTTGTGCGAGCAAAATTCGTCCTTTTTTTTTCTTCTTGACACTTTTTCCGATTTTTTGTGTCTTCTTCTCCTCTGACACTATGGGCCCTACGACCATGAAACTTGGGACTTATGAAGAGCTTGATCTGAACATGTGCATGTCACTTTTTATTTTCGTCTTTGATTTCGTTTTCTTTGTTAAAACGCCATGTGAAAAGAGTGTATTTTTTGCAAGTGAATGCCTAGCATTTAACCCACATCACACACAGTTGCACAGCGAGCTTTGTGCGAGCTCTCACTGCGTAAATAGCTAGCACGGCGTATGCTAGATCAGTCAATAAAACCTTAAGTCAACAGAAACCAAACACTACTCGGCTTATAAGACATATTCAAGCTGTGTTGTTTGCAATATATTATTCAAGAAATAACCCATTGAAGGAAGCATTTTTGCGTTTTAATTTTTGTCAAGTGTTTAACATTTCGCTAGCGAAGTGAGGTTCTAGTTAAGTCTGAATTTATTTCGGAGAATGACAATCGGTGTTTATTCAAGGTTTTAAGTTGAGGTTTGCGTTTTGACCACAGTCTATCTATCGTTCAGAATTTATTTTGGAGTTTTGCATTTTATTGACAGTGTTTATTTCTGTGGCGGAGAGTGCTAATAAATGACTGCATATTTGACCCGTACGCCGACAATACGCCTGGCGGCAACTAATTTTAATTTTTGCACGGAACGACAATACGCCTCAGGACGATTGGCCTGACCTGGGGGCACATGACCGTTTACCGTCAAAATGCTGTGATGCAATGGATGATAATTTCTTTTAAAAGCGGTGGGTACCCACAGACAGTTAGACGGCAGGCAAGATTCGAGCCGCCCTCCGCCTTGACATGAGGCGGGTGCGCCGTAAACTAGTTTCTTTATGGTGCGGTTAATGGAACATTTTTATTTATTTTTATTTCTCTTTTTCTTAAGTTGCCATTTTGTCCGCTCTGCCACTTGGTTTACCAAAAAATCAAAAACAATTTTGAAATGGAAATAATTAGACGCGAAAGGGAAAAAACTTTTTCTACAAAGCAAAAATCGACTTCCTCCCACCCCTTTTTATAATTCTGCTATTCAGATGAATTGCCGCACTTTTCAAATCAGACGAATCGTCGCCAGGCGAATTGTCGCCAGACGAGTTGTCGGTAGGCGTATTTTCACTATACAGTAAACACTGCGGCGTTGGATCAACGCTGGATAGGCGTCGCACCCTGCGTCAGATCAACTTCGGGTTTTGGTTTTTTATGGAAGTCGAAACAACGTCTACATTCCGACATTGGTCAGATGTCGATTTTCCGACGTCTAATCACCGTTGCGCAATGGTTGCAAATGGAAGGCGAAACAACGTCTATCTCCCGACGTTGTATAGGCGTTGGGAACGCTACTTGTATAGACGTCAAGAGTTACTATCATTGTATGGTCACCTTTCGTCAGACTACCCCCACCCTTTGATCGTTCGGTGTCCCAGTGATTGTGGTCCCCCGTGATTATGGTCCGGCCGGATCCTCATTCCTAGGAATCACGGTCTCCCCACGGACCACAGTCACTAGTGAATATGGTCCCCCTCTAGTGAACAGGGACCCCGGGAGTCCATAATCCCTTAGGAAAAATGGTCCCCCCAAACTTAAAAATAGGTAGGAATATGCAACTGCATTCAGAGATCTTGGGAATAAAATTATGCTTGTCTTTGCATGAATTCTTCATCTGGCATAATTTACTAACCAAAATTATTTCCAAACGCTTTCATCATACCAATTAGCGATGCAATGAAATCAAATAAATGTAATTAAAAGTGACACTATCCGCTCCCAAATCTCACAGCAGATTTAGGATGAATAGATTATTAATTACAGCAAATGTATATGCTTTCATATGAAGAGATCAATGCAACACGATGGCCAAAATTTGTAACTGGTAAATCTCTGATTTGATCCTTTTCATTACTCCATGAATCCACATGTAAGACTCTGTAACACAACTTATATGTGATGTTTGAGATCAATAATATAGGAATTATCGTGCATGAGTAAATCTTGAGTAAATCTATTTAAAACCTAAGGAATCCACACCCAAATTTGCCCTTTATAAGGTGCCCATTTTTTTCAAATTATCATTATTCAGAAAAAGTGAGGAAAATCGAAGTAAAAAGCGAATTCTCAAAAGATACAAGTGGCTCACATACAAAGCTGCTTCGTGAAACCTAAAGCACTTGGCAAGTTGAGAAAATCTACTCAGAACATTTATATCAGTAACCTAGCAGATCATTATACTCCAGTCTATGCAATATAATATATAGAATGTAAGCATCTGTACGGTGTTTGTTAAAACTAGTTATATTTGTTGTATGTAAATAAATATGATTGGAAATTGCAATAAAATTGACGAAAGTAACTCTTATTTACTCCTACTTTATTTAAAATCTATAACTTGACAGAGTTCAGGCACCATAAATAACGCACATCCATGATATCAAGGGGGACCTAGAGGGGGACCCTAATCCCTAGTGATCATGGTCCGGGGGGGACCGTAATCACTGGGGGACCGTGTTCACTGTCACATCGGTCACGCAGGATGCGTGTTAAGTCGATTTTCATTAATTCTTTTTTTAAAAGTAGGTGGAAAACACTTTTCGCGCTTGCAAACCTGAAATTCTTCTATTCCACATTTCGATCAACTTTCAAAGTGACCTGTTATGGCTACCATTTGCGGTGAGAGATAACACTAGGAGGTTGTTTTTCTGGTTGTGAGTCCGACGTCGATTTCCCGAAATCTATCAACATTGCACTATCGGAGAATGCTGTTTTTTTGGCTGCGATCAAAAGCAACGTCTGCACAGCGTTGCTTACCGAAAGTCTGTTCAACGTTGTGTCAAAGACGTTGGTTAGACGGTGATCTGTGGTCGCGACAAATCGCAACCAAAGGACAGCCAGAGTTAATTTTTTTGTTTGGTCGGGTCGACCTCAAATTGATGTCGGGTCGATCTTAGAATGTTTACTGGGTGGCGAATTGTCGCCAGGCGTATTCCCCCTGCTCTTATTTAACCACATCACAGGTGAATTAATTGCAGAGCAGAAATGCCTACTTCATTTTATTTGTCGTCTGTTTTGACCGTCGATGTTTTATCCGTCGACCTCTTGGCTGTCGACGTTTTGACAGTCGACGTTCTGACCGTTGGCGTTTTATCCGGCATTCGTGCGAAAGTGAAGCAATACTGGCAGGATATAAAACCCCTGCCCTGGAAGAAAGACAGTATGGGACCTTCACTGAATAATGGAAATTCTCATTTGGAGATCATCGGGTCCCAACATGGATTATGCTTCATTGACATGTTATTGTTGCAATCCCTTTATAAAGAAAAACATGCATAAAATGCTCTTGTTTCCTCTTTCGAGCAGACTATTTTGTGACAATGAAATCTGGTAAGGGGACTCGAATGGTATAGTACATTTAAAATCATATGTTTCCTACACTGTTTTACATTTAAATGTGCATAACTGAATTTTTTTTTAATAATTATTTTATTAGATTTGTTTGCATCACTTTAGTTGCCCACATTTAGCAAATTTATTTACTTGTAAAAAGTATTTATTTGTAAATACAAGAAGAAAACTTTCAAATACACTCCTTGAGGTCGTTGTAAATGTTTATCAAAATTTGCACAAATTCTCAGCGGGACATCAAAAAAAAATCCTTGCCTTGTTCTCACAGGCAACATTTGCACAGTGTGCCTCTTATGTGCTGGCGTCCCTTTTAAGGACACGAATTTCATTAAATGTTTGCAGATCCCAGCGGGACCCCAGTTCCTTTTAGAAAGACCATGCTTCAAAGCCTAGCAGGGGCCCTTTGGCATACCCTAGGGTGTTATCGTAGGCAATACAATATTCATCTATGACGTAGCACTGGGTACACGCAGAGAGAAGCAATTAGAGCAGGAATAAAAGCAGTGCGCACCCTCGGAAGCTTGACTACTTGCGAGTGAAAATCTCAACAGACAACACCTTATATACTGGATAACAAATTTTCTTTCTCAAAACATACACACACGCGGATACATAAAATAGGGCGGCTCTTAATGTCAAGAAGAAAGCAGGCAAAACCACAGTCACTCAGTGTCAGACAGCGTAAGTTCTAGTTCTTCTCTAAAAATATCATTCAGCTTATTTGATTTTATGCTAATTAGTGAGATGCTAAAGTGTTGAATGTAGTATGAATTGCGCGACATCATTATTGTTTACCTTGATTTCACACCGGAGTTTAAAGACAGTTCTTCAATCAACCTCGGATATTTTACATGTATATTTCGTCCCTGTCAGTGTGTTAATATTTGGCTGCTAATTAGTTTTTTTTCGCCCAAATAAGCTGGCGAATGGTTTCAAATAGTCTGGACAAACCTTTCGTAGACTTGGACACAAAACAAATCACTTTACCACGAGGGGGTGGGGAGGGGTAGTGTTAGCATGCCTGTCCAAAAAAAAAACGCGGGGACGTTTGGGGAGGGTAATAACGAGGCAAGACGCGCTGCTCGTGGAGGTGACAAAAAATAAGGTTCATTGACTCCGTGTTTCCAATAAAAAATAAACAGCAGTGACAGTGGGCAGTCAAGAGAACTGGTGCAGGGCAAGGGTGTTCGTTTGCTTGGGTAACCGACTGTCATGGGATGTTGTGCCTGGACCAGATGTTGGGCTGTTGGCGAGTCGTGTTGTGTGACGACCCAAGCGCCACGCGCTTACCTGTCCGTTAAACAACTCGTCGCTATTGCATGCGTCAAAATAGTGTCAACCCGGCGTCGCTGAGTTCAATGTATGTCGTCTCGACTTCTGAAATGACCAATCACCTTCTTATGGAAAAACGGAGTAAAATCTTAATGTCAGCAGGTTTCACTTTTTTGTGGGAAAAAAACATATAACATAAATATTAAAAAAAAACACACACATGTTAGGGTTATACTTCAGTTTGCTTATGACCAAATTTTAAACAGAACGCAATATATGTTGATTTTAAAGTCTTCTTTTCGTTTGTAGCAGGTGGCATCTCATAAGCGCTACGTCTGCTCTCCCACAGGGGGTGTTTCCATAGCAACCCAGTTTGGTAACCCCCTGGGGAGAGCACTATTATTTATTGAGGAGTTCTGCTTTGCTTTTTAGGAAGGGTTTCTGTAATAGGAGAGGGTAAAGCAAAGAGATTTCTACTCTATAGGGAATATTTCAGCAAAATTTCAGCTGAATGCATTCGAATATATAATCTTTAGCACACCATAGGACTGCCAGGCCTTGTAATTATATGCAATGGGAATGGGAAAAGCGAAAATTTACACCCGCTGAGGAACGACTGCTGTGAATGTTAACCCTACTCCAGCAATTAAAAGCGGGACAATTTGCGTTCATTGCCCGACTTTACGAACGAAAATTCCTTACAATGACGTACAAATTCGGATTTTTGGACCATCAGAATTTACCGCTGTCAGACTGATTTTTGGAAAATCAGTCTGACAGCGGTAAAGTGTCCAAATCAGACTGCCCAGTAAACAGAGACTAGTAAATGACACTCCCAACTTAAAAATGAAGAATGTCCTCCCGAGAGATTCCAAACTCATCTAGCCTAAGTTCCCTCAAGGCAGGATGTTTGCAATTCATGGACTGAGTTCATTAGGCTACGGACACCACGGAGACGGAAAAACAAGCCCACGTCTATGCGGATTTCTTGTATAGAATTGTTCTGAGAATAGGATTTACTTTTACCATTTGAAGGTCAGTTACCACTAACAAAATATAGTGTTTGTGAGATTTTTCGGCAAGATGATTTTATTGGATATTGTCTTCGAGAAGAAGTGCCGTTCCCTCTCTTTAAAATAAGCTTCATCTTGAGACACAATATTTTTTATTCTGTCTGGACGTTGTGCATTTTTGGCATTCGCTGCACTTCATGCAACAACAGTTGAGAAAAATTCTAATTTTGCTCAAGCATTCCTGACCCACACGAATGGGACCGAACCGGAAATGGGATCATCTCACAATTAAGAAACTTATAAGACCAATTTTAGTAGCTGTTTTACAAATGTATAAGGTACCTTCCATTCTGTCGAAATAATATAAAAAAAAACCCGTATATGTAAATTAGAAAAACTATGCATTTCGATTTCTGGATAACATTTAGGCATTCCCCATTGTTTGTGCACATGTAATTAGCTGTAGCAAATAATAAGGGGCTGCCTGTGAGAGATCCGCCCCATATTTTTTTAAAGTCTAGATGGGATGGACAGTTGTCCAAACATCGGTTACCCATGCGTGTCACTGACTTCTTGTACCCCTCAATGCAGAGGTTCACTTTCTTAGTATCGATACTAAATATATGGGTAAAAACATGTGGTCAGTTGACCATTGGTCAATTACTATGTGCCCCCACGGGAGTCACAGATCACACGATTGCGTATGTGTTAAACCATACTTGAGTCTATTTGTTTTCGCTCATTTCATGTCCTCAACAGCTGATGCTAAGAACTGTGACATGGGTGACAAAGAACAAAAGGACCTCGAAGAAGGCGAAGACCCAATGAACACAGAACAAGATACTCACGGTCGTACCGAGAAAGCCACAGGTAAACGTTGATTTCTTCTTTTTTGCAATCAAAACCTTTTATAGTGCGTCTAAATCAGAAAGTATCTCTTTCATTATATTGCACAGAATTTCATTGAATTAAGAACTTAAGCTGCTTGAAATAGTGCTTTGATGTACCGGTATGTATAGATTGTGCAGAGAAAGGTCAATCGCCGGCTGTTTGTGACAATGCGGAAATGTCCATGGAAAGCGATTCTCCACCAACCGGAAGTGCATACAAGTGTGAGGCGTGCGCGTGCGCGTTTCAAGATTTGCAGCAGTTCATGGATCATCGTAATTCCGGCTGTCAAAACTGTAAGTAACTCTGCCATGTAAAAAATATATGTTTAATATAATTGACCAGTTACGAAAAAGTGGACCTAACGATCAACATTTGCTTACGCGAGACTAATGTTGGCTTGAAATAAGTCAATATTTGCTAAAATGGTCGCATGACTTTGGATAATAAAGTAATATGATTAGTGGATTCTGAAGTCAATATTTTTTAATATTGACCCGGGAGGTGATGTCTTTTAAACTGATTTGTCAAATAAAGAGGATAAAAAATAATAACTTACCATTTATCATCATAGTAATAATTTGTAATCTTTTGATATTTATTGAGAAAATGCGAATAAATTAATTGTCCTTGCACTGAATTTCAGTTTTAAAGATGTATTTATCCTTCAGCCTTAACGTGATCATTGTAGGAGATAGTATTGCTGTACAATTACAAAAAATCCATCGAATTGCAATTGACAGAAGCAAAAAAATGGGCATAGGACAACTGGACTTCTCTTCCTTCCCTGTGTATATCCGGTGTAACAGGCTATCTTACCTTCCCCCTGTACAGCTTCCCTCCGGGGGGGGGGGGGCTACACTAGGCTATCTTCCCCCTCCAGTATATTTACCTCCTCCCTTTCGCGTGTGAATATATTTGATAATATTTGTTCATGAGAATAAATTGACTCAATGAAACTGTATAAAACTATCTTCAGCTACTTTATTGACTAAATTCAACATAATTCAAATAAAATATAAAAAGGCATCCTGGATAAGAAAGTTCTTTATTTCTTCTTTTTAGCATCTTAGGGAGCGCTGGTGGATACTCTTGATCGCTAAGATTATAATAAATAACACCCACATTAAGCAAGAAGCGCTTTCTGGTCTGTTCGACTTCATCTTCCTTTTAGAAAGTGATACCAATAGATCTGGTCTAGCTTTTCCCACTATAGCAAGAGTGAAAAAAAGGATCGGGCGGTCTAAAATCTAAAAAAACGACTTTAGTGTGAATTCTTAACACAAATGTAGGGGTAAAATTAAGGTGGACGTTTTGCTTAAATATCGTAGATGCCAATTTCAGTTAAATTTCTCTGGGCTAAATATCGTTCAGTTGACTGTCGCTCGGCTAGATGGCGAACATTCGCTTAATTGCAAATAAAAATCTCAACCAAATGTATAAATACCAATTTGGACTGAGTTTTTGACATTTATTATAGATATTCGTAATCAAAACCCAGTTATATCCTGTAAAATATCACATATTGACTTCTTTCGAGTTAACATCAAGATAATATCGATCATTAAGCATAATGTTGACTTAAAGGCCGACATTTTGTTATTGGTCAATAAAAGAAATTATTTGCTGTAAATATATTTTTCTTCGGGGTAGGGATATGCCTGGAGGGAATTACCCTAAGGGGGAATTGTTCTGGGGGAATAGGAAGGGGGAGTAGTCAGGGGGGAAGTTGTTTCGGGGGGGATTGTCCTAGACCCTGGTCAATCATACTTATGTTAACTGAAAAAAGTCAATGTCTGCTGAAAAACTAAACCGAATTCCGCTGGAAACGGAATGACCCTAAGGCAGAAACCACAAAAGAAAATGAGCTAACAATTTCCCTATCTCTAACCCTTTTCAAGATAATGATTAGCTTCCGGTTTTTACCTTGACCGTGACCAAGAAGGTCAAGGTCACCGAAGTACCTCTTATGTAACGTTGTTTAGGTCCAAAGGGTCAAAAATGAGCTCAAAATCGCTCTATTTCTAATCGTTTTCGACATAATAGTCAACTTCCGGTTTTGACTTTGACCGTGACCCAGAAGGTCAAGGTCAACGAGGTACATCCTATTTAAGGTTGCTCAGGCCCAAAGGGACGAAATGAGCTCAGAATCGCTTTATTTCAAACCGTTTTAGAGTTAAGTCCTCCTATCGTTAATAGTACATAAGGTCGCCTGGCCTGTGACCTTGACCCTCAAGGTCAAGATTCAGGATGCAAGGTTACCCCAGACGGATTACGTTTATGCATTCACACTAGGATTTAGGCACTTTTTCTGACCACTTTTCGTGAAAAATAGGCGTTTTGAACAATATTTTAATCTCGCTTTGACCTTGGCTTTTGAAGTCAGAAGGACCTTGAAGTCAAAATGATTATCTACAAGTGTACCAAATATGAAATCCGCAGGCTCAAAAGGCTAGGAGGTGTGATCTGGAAACCATTCTATAGAAAAAAGAGCTTTGACCTAACTTTGACCTTGACCGTTGAGGTGAAACAAATTTGCAGATCGAGACTTTTTCATCCTCTACACGTGTGTCACATTTCATCTTCCTCCGTCAAATGGTGCAGGAAGATTTTTTCTGGAAACCATCCAACGGGAAAAAAGAAAAAAAAACTGGGGAAAAGAGAGAAACTTTCAGAACAACTAAAAACTTATTCCCAGTTGCAATAGAATTCTGCAAGCGTGAATAACGGTAGCCAGTAGGTGGTCGGTTGTTGATGTAAAGTCGGGGAGACATCATAATTCGGGAACAGTGCTTATGAATGGTTTCACTTGACAGTCATAATTCGCCAATATTTTTAGTCAACAAGAAGTATTATTAACTAAAAATATTTTTTGACCTTTAGCCACAGCAAACCTTTGGGCCAACATCTTTGTCACTGAACCATGTCTTTATGCCGACTCAGAATAAGTTAATAATGCATTAATAACCACTTCACTGGCATTTTGATTAAAAATAGCTGCAATATCTCTCGACATTTGCACGCAAGTCAACATTAGAAAATTGTTGACTTCGGAATCGACAAATCAGATGAAAACATTAAGCCAATTCACGTAACAAAGATTAATATTGCAACATTCGGGGCAAATCGTATCAATGCTGTTTGTCAAAGGTTGAATTGATTACTCAACAATGAACTCTAAAAAGAATTACCATTAAAAATCATTATGCACTATAATGCCTTAACTGCCTTTTCAACGAGCCACAGAGAATCTTCATATTCATAGTATGAAACTAAATATAGAATTTAAGTTCAGTCAGCAAAAGCAGATTTCCTATGGTGAAACATTTCCCGAGGCAAACTATGTTTGCTTGTCCGTATCACCATGGGATACCTTAATTGCCATAGCAACCGCGTTACCCCCGACGGCAATGCACTTCTCCTTCCCTAGGGTGCCCATTAATCCATTGGCTCTTGCTGCGAAACCCAGGTCAAAAAGTTGCCACAGCGGTGAAGCCAAGGCTTGTGCTTAATGTGAAACTCTGCAGGGGCTTTCCTTTATATGCAACTTAGATATTTTAAGCAGCGGGTGCGATCTCATTTTAAAAGCGAGTTATATTCCAATGCTTCACAGCAAATGTTGCTGGTGCGAAAAAAAAAACTGTTCTAAAAGGAAAGAAAATTGAAATGACACGTCATCACGAAAAAAAAACATTAATTTGAGAGAACAGTGACAGAAACTTGTACGAAATTAGCCAGCTGTATTAAACATGTTCTTTGTTGCAAAATATTTTTTCATATTCTAACGCTACAGAACGATTTTGATGTGGCGTGTTTATTTCGCAAGGCCAGCGAGCAGTGTACGATGAGAGTTAAACGGTAAAAGCAACCCCCCCCCCCCCCCCCCCACCCTCCCCTGTAAAAAGCACCCAAGTTTTGCATACCCGGTAAAAACTCCCCTTTCCGTTTCGTCCTTTTTAAGTGTTTTAGGGACTTACAATCTTCTTTACATGTTTCTTAATCACATATTATTCACTTTCTTGCAACTACATTTTCTTAAGAACTGGTTGACAGTGGAATCATAACTCAGGTACAATAATGTACTTGTTCTTCAGTCTAATTGCAATCAACTAGTCATCATATCAATAGAGCATGTTTCACTTGGTCCTAGATTTCCTACCATCAACACTTCCCTCCTTGAAACATATATAAGAAACTTAACACAAACAGGGGGAGGGGGCTTTTTACCTAAAACCTCGATCAGACATGATAAAATTAAGAATTTATTTGTAATTTCCAAGTAAAAAAATAAACGACACGCGTTTTAGTAAAAATTCGAGTTTTTCCCTCGGTGTTTGGCACATAACAAAGGATTTCAGAGCAGCTGGTATTGAGGAGGTGGCTCTGTGGGAGAGCAGGAATTTGATAAGAACCAACAGGGACCCCTGTCGTGGGAAAAGCTGTGCAAATCATCGAGAAAAACAGAGCATACCGCAGGGAGTGAGGAAGTCATACTGTGGTTCATCAAAAGTTCGTGAAATGCCAGTGTTTACGCTGTGGAGCATGGCTACAACTAGAGCGATTTCGCTGTTCTGCAGCAATGTGTACACTCGAGAGTTGAAAGAAATAGAACAAATTTTGATCATGATAATTATTCTGCTTGAACCCGAACGCTTTTCCAAATGTAGAGATGAGGACATTCACAGACAAAAATCCCCCCTCCCCCAGAGGAAATCCCCCCCCCCCCCCCCCAGTTTGGCAACTGCGGAGAAAATCCTCCAGATTATGGAAGTGTGGAAAAACCTCCTCCTCCATACCACTTAATTTCTTTTGGCGAATATTTAACTTGCGTATGGTATGCATTAAAATGTTACGATATTGTTTACCGGAGTACTTCCGTAAAATTCGCTAAACTTGTATCACTGTGATTAATTTCGGCCCATTTATCAGATTTATCAGAGATTAGATCTTAAATGCGCTAAGGGTGGAGGAGTCCACTTGAGCGAAATTCCTCTTTACCTAAGTACTCTTTGAAATGGTCTTAAATAGTTTGGCATAAAAGAATCTTGCTTCCTACAAAAAATAGAAACTGAGTTGGATTATTCAAAAGATTGGCAATTTCGGCACATTTTTATCTCCGGATACCCCTGATATTTGAGCGTTTGCTCATTAGCAGCTTTGCTATGTGGCTAGCAACCACTTTTCGATAGCTTTCGAATTCTTCCATGTTCGAATTCATTTTTTTTTTTTTTTTGCAGTTTTTCTGCCGCTTAAATAGAGATTTTGTGACACCTGGGGACTACAAATTTGTAATTGGGTTTCTCGTATGCGAATGGGAAATCCGATTACAAATTTGTAATCGTTGGCCAGAACCATTGGCCAACGGGCCAAATTTGTAATTGGATTTTAACATGCATAGGTAGAGGAGTTAGGGGATGTTTTTATCCGCAGTTTCCAAAAAGGGGGGTTTCCGGGGCGCTTTCTCCAGGAAGAGGGTTGTCTGCCCACCAAAACACAAAATTAAGATCTTTATCAAAAACGTCGACTACTTCTCGCTGAAGCTCACCAATCACCACCATCAAAGAAGCAATGTGGTCACTTTCGTCATACTGTTACGGACCCCGTTACCTGGGAAGGGGGCTTTTTACTCGAACCGAATGTTGGTCAGATACTGCTTCAGCAGGTTTGTGGTAATTTGATGGTGGTTTGGTCAAAATTTGTCAAAACGGCCAAATTGTAGAATTCCTCCTACAGTTATTGTCCAACCGCTTTGAAATTTCGTGCAAATGTTCTTTAGTTAGTTCTCCACCAAACTTGCCTTTGATTTTGAGATTTTTTTGGCCAAAACCTGCCAAAATATTGGTTAAAATGGCCAAAAGCAAGGGAACATGACAATTCGTAAATGGTCCGGTTTTGAAATTTCTTCAGAAAGCCCCCCTTCCCCAACACCACAACCACAGAGCTGAGTGTTCTTCACAAGGTCTTCCAACAAACTTGAACTTTGGCGATTTGTAAAACCAATTGTCAAAAATATTGGCAAAAGTGACCACATTTTAGGTTAGCAAAAAATACTATTTCTCAGAGTCATTGTTCAATTGCTTTGAAGTGTGATAGGAATTCTCCTCACTTACAGGTTCTGCGTGCAAGGCTTGTGATTCGCTGACTAAATTCAGTCAAACTA
Source organism: Protula sp. h YS-2021 (assembly GCA_949752745.1). Taxonomy (NCBI): domain Eukaryota; kingdom Metazoa; phylum Annelida; class Polychaeta; order Sabellida; family Serpulidae; genus Protula; species Protula sp. h YS-2021. Next base: position 34,143,081 of record OX457027.1, on the reverse strand, counting down.
TTGGGCTGTAAAGCAAAATTTCAAGCAGGCACAAAAATGCTGCTGGTTTTACAGCTTTGTAATCTTCGATTCGTTTGAAACTTGATGCGAATGTTCACTATGGAGTTCTTCACCAAATTTATTTTTTTACCAAAGTTGGTAGCTTTCTCTTTTAATCATTGCAATATCTTCGCTTTTTTGGCTCGGCACAATGCGCACGACCTTTAATAAGTTAAAGTATTCCGGTTGTAGGAAGAAATTGTAACGGAAAAGATGGTAACGAAAAAATGGTCAGGCATGTAATGGTTAGCGGAAAATGGTAAAAGAAAAACATGGGAAAGTGCTAAAACGGAAATTAATGTAATTTTTATTCAAGAACCTATCCTACAAGATATCCGGACAAAAGGACCCAGCCAAAAGAGACCCGGACATAACGGCCCCAAGTGAAAAGGCGAACATCTGGACCCCGCAAAGATGGTAGTGATTTACTCAAAGAAAACAGTTTACTGAAATATTTACTCAAGAAAATGCTTACAGTTTATTCAAATATTTACTCCAGAATATGCGGTGGAATTACCTAGCTTAATCCTCACTACAGATGCTATTGAGTTTAAATTCTTTATAGAATTATCATATTTATAGTCTTTTAGGCAAGGTGTGCCATTCAGTCCCTGATTTACTAAACGGGCTGATTATGGTTATCCAAGGAATTATTTTGCTGATTAGTTCCCTTATTGATGCCATTGTTCTGCAGATCTTTTAGGAATTACTGCATTTGAAGTCGAGTTGTGCAGCTGGTTGAAACCTTACTGTGAATTTAAAATTCGAATGAATCCAAATCTTGTAAAAATGCTATATAAAGGGCTGTTGTCACCAGAATCATTATGGTATCTGTTGCATGATAATGGACATTATTCAAAGCAATAAAGGCAAACCAAAAAGCTGTTGGTATGGTTTCATGTTTGTGCAGAAACGCACGTTGAAATCAGGAAGAATATCTTGGAGGTGTGTCCGTCGCAGCACACACTGTCATGGCGGAATGACAAGAAAGGCTAACTTCGACGACGCTCAAGATGCAACAGAGCACAATCACGATGCTTGCATCGCCGAAGTAGGAGCTGCCAAAGCAAAAGCAATTCTCAAAGAAATGGCAAACACTTCACAGGACTAGCCAAGTGAGTCCCCTGGTGGCACAAGCGCGTTGGTGCACCCGAGCGAGGCCCGACCGCTAATGACTAAAGAAGAGACAATGAAAAAGATGATTCGACGCAAGCGAGCAGCCATCGCCCCACCAGTTCCTGATAGCGTGGAAGATCTCCATATTGATTGGGAATAGGTACAAACAATCATCGACGATCCCCAGACCTTCTTCTTTTACAACGACCAGAATGCCTATAACAGAATATTGGTCTTTGGATCCCAGGAAGCCATGGGCTTACTGGCTTCCCCTGAAACGTGTTGCACGGACGGTAACTTTGCGATGGTGCCCCAGAGATTTACTCAGCTTTACGTCATAGACGTGCTACTGGGCAACACTACTGTAGCCACGGTATTTGCAGTCAGTCCTAAATTATGCGAAAAGCTTGGATTTGTTACTTGACCCGACAACTGTGAATTGCTACTTTGACCTTACTGTGATCAGAGCTTTACTATGCGTACGTGGTTGTTTCTACCACTTCACCCAGGCAACGTGGCGGAAAAATAACGAGTTGGGATTGGCTGTACGCTACCAGAATGACGAGGAGTTTAAGCTTTTTACAGGAAAGCTAGACGCTTTAGCCTTTCTTCTCAGAGATGAGGTAGAAGAAGGGCTGAGGCACCTAAGCGAAAATGTCCTTGTAGACTACTTTGCGTCGAACTTTGTTACTGGTTCTCAAGCTCGTGCAGTCCAGGGGCACGTTGCTATTCAGATGCGAAGAATGCCACCTAGATTTCCTCCCTGGTTGTGGAATGTACACGAAACAACCCTGCACGACCAGGCGAGGACGAATAATCAAAGTGGAGGTGGTAAATCAGTTTTTTTTCCACCTCGGAGGATACGCTCACCCATCGATTTGGGCCTTGATTGTTGCCATTAAGAAAGGAGACTGCACCGAGAAAACTTGATTCAGCAAGACTTGAGAGACAATCCAACCAAAAAGCGTGTGCGCAGAACTTCAGCTACGCCTAAAGATTTTGTGCCAAGGTCGAGCTGCTGGACGTAACACCATCCCACATTGCCTCTATGGTGTGGTATCAACAGGCAGAATCTCGAGAGAAACGAGTGAAATTAGACTGACGCTGTTTTGAACCTATGCAGATCGAAACTGTAGCAATATTTTCATAGTTGTGAAAATACCGAAAATAGAAGTAAAAAATTATTTGAAGTTTGTCTTTTCAATATTTTTGTCAAAAATTACGAAATGATAAGTTAATCTTGGGGCCAAAATGTGCGCCTTTTCACTTGGTGCCGCAATGTCCAAACCCCAAATGGACGGGCCGTAATGGGCGGGACCGTTATGTCCGGGTCCCTTTTGAGCCTTTTTGTCCCGGATATATCCTACAGGCCTGCTCAGCATCAAAGAAAATCCACTCATTGCCTAAAATACCACAGGATGCCAGGCCTCGCGTCCATGTTTTTATTATCTCCATGCCGCATTGTTTTGCCTTTGCACATCGTGTAGTTTTATTCCATAGACTACTCATGTGTCAACAGAACATTATAAAAGCCCCAAAAAATTCGAGATTTTCTCATAAGGCAAGTGGATAATTACAAACAATAAAGGAAGACAAAAGCTTTGCCTTGATGGACGTTCTCCAAAAATTATTATTAAAAGAAAGCAGTTTTGATCTTCGTGATTGGACTTGATCGTGCGCTGGTCACCAAAAGAAAGTCTCATAAGCTTCTCACATGTTGCAATTTTCTCCCGCACTGCTCAGAATATTAGTCAACATCAATAATCCGGCAACGCCGAATCTGCTGAAATACAGCATATTTAAAAAGAAATGACCAATTTTTAACACTTGACAAGCCTTTGGCTTTCAGGGGGTTTTTGAATTTGAGCGAGCAGCCGTTGGTATCTTTTTTCTTGACAGTGATCGGATTTCTTGTGTCATCTGCCCCACTTTCACTACGGGCCCTAGTGCCACGAAACTTGGGACATAGGTAGAACTTGATATGACGTGTGCATGACACTTTTTATTTTCGCCTTCGATTTCGTTTTCTTATTTAAAACGCCATGTAAAGTGAGTGTATTTTTGTCAGTAAATGCGCAGCATTTGATGCACAGCACAGGACACACAGTTGCTCAGCTTTGTGTGAGTTCTCACTGCGTAAATAGATCAGTCAATAAAACCTTAAGTCAGCAAAAACCAAACACTACTCGGCTTATAAGACGGATTCAAGCTATGTTGTTTGCAATATATTATTCAAGGTATAACCCATTGAAGGAAGTATTTTTGCGTTTATAACCCATTGAAGGAAGTATTTTTGCGTTTTAATTTTTGTCAAGTGTTTAACATTTCGCTAGCGAAATGACGTTCTAGTTTAAATTAGAACTGACGCGTATTTTTTTAGTTTTAACATTAGAACTGAAGTGTACTTGAAGCTTTATAGTCATTTAAAAAAATACAAGAGTTCTTCCTTTTAAGAACTACAGACGTTCTGTCACCTATTTTAGTTTGAGGCGTTGTTTGGCGAGATATTTTGTATGGATACCTTGAAAACGTATCAGAAATCGTATTCCTGAAAACGTATCAGATCGCAATCTTGTCTGACCAAAATGTTTAACTGTATTTCCGTTCAACATCATCAAGTAAATTTCCTATTTGGCCTGAAATAGAGCCTTTGCACATTTTGTATTCGAAATATAATTCCATGCGGAATGAAAGCTTTAGCAATGTTGGTAACATCTTCTGGCCCGCAATCTTTATAAAACACATGATAATGACATAACGCTCTGCAGAGATAATCGTAGAGCAAATGTTGGTCTCTAATGTGCTATTGTAATTCACCCCCTCCCCCTTACGTCTTGACTGATCTTACCCACGGGAGATAAAACTGATTTTCTAACACGCTTCAAAACACCATGGCACCGTAGATGGAATACAAAGTGCTTTGGGGACATATCGCTGTCTCCACGTTGTGCTTTCGTCCATTCCTTGGGTCTCTTCAGATCTACCCAAAAACTTTGATTCATGAAACTAGCGTTGGTAATAAAATTGACTGATTGTGATTCCCAAGCTACTTGTTTTGACTTCTTGGTGCTCCTTGCTTGAAATGAAATTTACTCAAAGATAGCCAAAGCAACTTCACTTGGAAGTGGATATTCCCGCTGTGGTCAGCTACTCGTATTCTTAGCAAATGCAATATTCGTCCGGTGTAGCGTATTTGTTGAAGTTTTTTAGTTTTCTCTCTCCGTCAGCGCGTTTTTTTCCATCCATGCGTATTACTTTGTTCTTTTTTTTTAAATAGGGATTGCTATTGAGCGTATTTGTACAAAGTGATCTTTTCGAACAACAAATTGAAACTACTGATACTAACTTCAAATACAATGTACATCTCTTGATAGAAAACCTCGCGACATAATACCCCACGAGGTAACGCATCGTGACAGTACGCCCCTCGAGATTGTGACAGAACGCCCCTAAAGATAACGGCTCGCGAGGTAACGCATCGTGACAGAACGCCCCGCGAGATAACGGCTCGTGACAGAATGCCCCGAAAGATAACAGCTCGTGAGGCAACGCATCGTGACAGAACGCCCCGCGAGATAACGGCTTGTGACAGAACGCCCCGAAAGATAACGGCTCGCGAGGTAACGCATCGTAACAGAACGCCCCGCCAGATAACGGCTTGTGACAGAACGCCCCGAAAGATAACGGCTCGCGAGGTAACGCATCGTGACAGAACGCCCCGCCAGATAACGGCTCGTGACAGAACGCCCCGAAAGATAACGGCTCGCGAGGTAACGCATCGTGACAGAACGCCCCGCCAGATAACGGCTCGTGACAGAACGCCCCGCGAGATAACAGTTCGTGAGGTAACGCACTGTGACAGAACGCCCCGCCAGATAACAGCTCGCGAGGGAACGCATCGTGACAGAACGCCCCGCGAGATAACGGCTCGTGACAAAACGCCTCACGACATAACGGCTTGTGACAGAACGCCCCACGACATAACGGCTCATGACAGAACGCCCCGCGAGATATCGGCTCATGACAGAACGCCCAGGGAGATAACGGCTGATGACAAAACGCCTCACGACATAACGGCTTGTGACAGAACGCCCCACGACATAACGGCTCATGACTGAACGCCCCACGACATAACGGCTTGTGACAGAACGCCCAACGAGATAATGGATCATGACAGAACGCTCCACGACACACCGGCTCATGACAGAACGCCCCTCGAGATAACGGCTCATGACACAACGCCCAGAGAGATAACGGCTCATGACAGAACCCCACGCGAGATAAATGCTCGTGACAAAACGCCTCACGACATAACGGCTTGTGACAGAACGCCCCACGAAATAACGGCTCATGACAGAACGCCCCACGACGTAACGGCTTGTGACAGAACGCCCCACGAGATAACGGCTCATAACACAACGCACCGCGAGATAACGGCTCATGACACAACGCCCAGAGAGATAGCGGCTCATGACACAACGCCCAGAGAGATAACGGCTCATGACAGAACCCCACGCGAGATAACGGCTTGTGACAGAACGCCCCACGAGATAACGGATCATGACAGAACGCTCCACGACACACCGGCTCATGACAGAACGCCCCTCGAGATAACGGCTCATGACACAACGCCCAGAGAGATAACGCTTCACGACAGCACTACCTCGCTACTTAACGCCTCGCAACAGGACGCCCAAAATGAGCAGTGGGACAAATCCCCTCACAAAGGCAAAAAAAAATACTCTTTGATATAAACAGCTTATTTTTATGCTATTGCACATAGCTGAAACTCACAGGCAAATCAAACTTTGTGTGTCGAATCGACGCTGAATCGACGCAAGATATTTGCCATAAAGCCAATGCAATATATGTGATTGATGTCTGATTTATTTCGGTGAAGTAATTTTTAGCAGCACCTTCTATTCTTTGACAGTTTTTAACTATGATTGCTGTGACAGATGCCAAGCGCGTACAGTTTTTGTTTAGTAAATAGTTTTAAGCCATCGACGCTTGGGTCAAACTTAATTTTGATTAGAAAAAAGTAAACTTTTTCGTAACAAAATTTAAGTAATAGGGTTAACTGCTCAGGTCAATATCTCCATGTTTGGTGTTTTACTAGACCGATGCATATAATGTTAACATTTAACTAAAATGCGTTCAGTTGAAAAGTTCTTTACCTAGCAACAACTTGATTTCATTACATCAGTTACCAAATGAAATGAAATCAATGACATGTGAATTCAGCATTAATTTTAGCTACATTGAAGCTATATATGTGTCTAGTTATTGAATAACTTATTTGCCCGGTAGCTAACAGACATGTCCTAAGAATGAAGAACCAATGTTTTATGTAAATGCTCTATTTCTTTTTAATATGTCGTATACATCCGGTTAGCAGCATCTCTGCTTTCACCAGTGGGGCAAACAATTCGAGACCACTCTGATTCTGTCTTGAGCCTTCTGCAACCACGGGGCCTTTGAATTTAGTTAAGTGCTTGCGCGTTAAGGTCATTTTGGGGATACTGGGACATCTATTGCTTTTAGAACCATCAAGGGGCCCATTTAAAACATAGCTTAGAAAGTGGTGGAGCTACCATGGAAAACAGAAATAGGCTGAATTTTGTGAAGATGATTTTTTTTTTATTCTTGGGGGACTGGTGAGCATTTTCATAATTAATGACCTGGGAGACCCAAAGGAGAGGTTTATATGATGAAAACAGGAGGCATTTAGCGCAAATCTCCCGCTTCGTACAGCATTACCATTTAGACATCATTTTATACACTTTCAGTGCCTCGTCTTTGGGACTCAAGTGGTCTCTGAAGTGATTTCTGCGCACGTTAGCACCTGAAACTCAACACACGCCTTTTTTTGTTTATGTATTATATAGAGAAAAATAACGTTACTCATGCGTCAGCCAAATCATATTTTACATAGAATGTGTTCAGACTGTTTGAAGTGAATCCGTCACTACTGTTTTTAATGTCACATGCCTACACTGGGGACTCCGGATGCGAAGCCTCTGTAACGAATGAACAGACTGACATGATTTTCATTGTTAATGTTCATCTCTCCATCGATATGCATGTGCAGGCGAAACCGACAAAGTGTATAGCAAATTTTCATAGCAAACTGTGCGGTTAACAGATGTATGCGATTATCCTGTATATTTTTCCAGAAAAGAACGACAAGGATTCCAACAGTTGGCAAATAACCGAGGTTTTTGCGTTTAGCTGCTGTGTAATTAACCAATTTATTTGTGACGCGCTTTTGTTGATGTGTTTGTTTGTTTGTTTATTTCACTTTATAATAATTGTCGGTTGTAATGATCTGCGAGAACCAAATTGTTGATGACATTTATTTTGGTCAGCGAATGGCAACGATGACAGAAGCTGGGAGGGGAAACGCAGGAGTCCAAGCGGGCCAGAAGCAAGCCCATGTGTGTCTGACCACCAGGTCTCCGGATCACCCGTCGCAATGGTCAACCAGTACAACAATGGGTGCCTGTCTCCGGTGGGCCTTCAGCGGGAGGTCGGCCACTTACCGAGTAGTGATGGCGTCGACAGCAAGCACCCGTATGGCTGTGACTTCCGCCACTTGGCATTCCAGCGACAGAGTCATTTGAGAAAACATGAACAAGTGAGTCAGGGGGGCAAAATAAACAAATTGATAAATTATGACACTGTAAAATGGACCTGAACTATAAAGTGTGCCCTCAATACGCTGCATGATTGGCCTCCTTGATGGCAACAGCAGTGTCTGAGGGCAGAACTCAGCTTGATAGAAAATGAGCATGGATCAAGAGTAGTAGTAGTAGTAGTAGTAGTAGTAGTAGTAGTAGTAGTAGTAGTAGTAGTAGTAGTAGTAGTAGTAGTAGTAGTAGTAACATTGCTACTATGAATAGCAGAAGAAGTATATGATTATTATATCGCTGTGGTATTTTCAAGCAGCATTGTTTTAATACCATTTTATTTCAATCTATTTTAGTTTCTGCTGCTGTTTTTGTATGTTACTAATATAGTTATTATAATAATTATTATATATTTGAAAACCAGAAATGAACTCTGGAGTTGAAATGGGTAGTACGGTTTTCTAAATTATGAATGTGAAGCGTGAGACTGGATGTCTAGAGCGGTTTAGCTATTAGGCTACAAGCAATCTTAGACAGAAATGAGAGTGACAAATCAGATCTCAAATCCAAACGGACTTGGTGAATACGACTAGCAAATGAAACAATGTGTATTCTGAAGAAATTGATCAAATACCAAATGCCATTCTTTGTTTCCGCTCGGTATCTTACCCTCACTTTTATGCGGGAAAAAACAATGTTTTTTTTTTGCTATGTCCGATGATATCCCAAAGGGAAATGAATACCATTTTCACAGAGTCCCTATTCCAATGTTCCCAGCCGCCAGAGATCCCACGAGCACTGGTTGAAATATGAGCAAAAGCCGGATATTGACGTGGAGCCACACGGGATTTGCGCTAATGAAACCTGGGAATTCTAATGTAATCTCTTTTTGTATGTCACTCGAGTCTGTGGCGAATCAGGGAGACTGGAATACCAGTGCAGTCAATGATTCCCCCCTCAGCAGCTTTGAAAACTAGTTTTATATTCATGTCTTGAGCGTTTTGTATGATTTTCTTAGTTTACAGGTCAAGCTAAAGGTGCCGCTTAAAAAACAAATATACACCCAAAAGACACTAATGTACACACACTTACAAAAAAAACAAACAATTAATTTTTACAATGAGCATCCAGATAAATATATATATATATATATATATATATATATATATATATATATATATATATATATATATATATATATATATATATATATATATATATATATATATATATATATATATATATAGTCGAAAACCGAACCCCACAAGGGCCAGACATTAAATTATCGTGTTAAACTGTTTCTTGTGTTTTTATATGCATTATTTAGTTACCGCTTCTAAAACAGAGAATATCATATTTTTGAAAAACCGCTTGATGAAGGACTTTCTTTCGATTTTGTTACAGATTCATTCGGATCGGTTGCCGTTCAGCTGTATTCGCTGTAACCGCTTATTCCGGTCCAAGAAATCACGTGACCGTCACGCCAGAACGCACTTCGAGGATAAATATCTGTGCAAGAAAAAATATGCCTGTCAAAAATGCGATGAAAGTTTTATCAGGTATAACTTATTGTTATCTAGAGAAAGTTTTTGAATATCAAAGGGGAATGGTGAAAAGAAGAACAGTGGAAGTTAACACGGTCACTGGAAGGTACAAGTGACAAATCGACCAAAGGGATACACCTGTTAGAGGCACAATTTTTACATTACTGTTAGGCGAAGAAAATAATAACATTGTTTCTCATCTCCCAGCAGGGTCACTTAAATCGCAAATAACGGAAGAAGTGATCTGGCCAGGTCTAACACATTCGGGTAAAGAAGAAGAGATAGACCAGCCGACCGGATGTAAAAAAATTTAAAGTAAAAAGATTTACCCGGAAGGCAGTTCAGATGAGAAATTTTTCCTAAAATTTTGCACCCACGCCATCGGCGCTCGCATTTCGATACAAGGAAGGCTTCAAACATTTCAGAGTAACAGCTTGTATATATGTATGTTAATGTTATATCATACAAACGTTTGATAAAACCATTGAACCCTCCTTTTGCAAAAAAAAAAAAAAAAAAAAAAAAAAACAACAACACCAACAAAAATAACAAAAAAAACGACATTTCAAAAGTAAAAAGATTTAACTCCTGCCGAGTCTAATTTTTCGATAAAAATTGATTGCACTCCGGATCTACTTTCAAAATTAGGATTAGAAACAATGCTAGTTTTGTTCTTGGCCTTAGCAAGGCACAGTTTGCTAGCAAATTGATCAGTAAAATAAACTTTCACGAGCGCACTTTGATATTTTGTTGCTGCGTACTGGAAATCATTACGTATTTCATTAATTTTTATTTCGAAAATGAGCTAAAAAGTTAATATTTTCTTTCTCTGCGATTTAGTGGCCTTGTCCCCTTTCTCCCCTGTATTTCTGTCTGTTTGTCTGCATGTATCTCTCTCTCTCGCGTTCTCTCTCTCACACACTCTTTTTCTCACTCACGCTCTCCTATGTTTTTTTTTTTTTTTGTTTCAAAATTAACCCAAAAAATATCATGCTCGAGTGCTTTGGCAATTTATAAATACAGTTGTTCTCCCGTAAGAAAAGAAGACAAGTGCCATCAACTACACCCTTTATCTTGAAATGCTCAATCTAGCTGTTTATAGGCTGTTAACCACGGTATGCTTTTGTCCTGGCCTATGGGGGCCGTAAAAACACGTAAAATCGGTCTACGGGTTGTCATGAAACCCCAGTGTTAAATCATGATGTACTGCTTGGCTGCATAGCACTATTTTCTCAATGTAATGAAGAAAATTAAGAAATAAGGTGCTTGTGAGTTTGCCGTTTCAATTATACAGCCTATCTTTGAGTGGCACCTGCGTGGAACTGATTGCCACTGACAAAACCCCTGTCCCCGTTGTGTCGTAACGGGAAAAATTTATTTATTGAAAGCTAATCTCGTGGGAGTTTTCGGCATTTACATGATTGGAGTATAGTGCAGTTTTCTTGGCTGCAAGGATCTCTGTAGCCGTATTTCCTTGTATGAGACCCAAAGACCATTACGTCAACTCCCCTGGTGTCAGTTTTCTTAACAACATTGGATAAATAACCTCTGGGCTTACAATTATCACTTTCGATCATGAAATCCCTGGAGTCACATTGCAAGATAGATATGAGGTAGAAAAAAACACAAACTGCGGTCATTAGCAGTCTATTCAACCCAGCGACCACAGACCCTTGAGAACGAAACACTATATTTGGTTGGAGAAGTTTGAAATGGAAATGGGGTGTTGGAACCATTGGGTTTACTAAGGGATGGTACTCCGGAGAGCCGACCTTTTACACGAAGGCCCATACCTCATTCACTGTGTGATGATTAATATACCCTTGCCAATAAACTCAGCAGCGATACTTGCAATAAGCTTTCAAACTCGGGGTGTCCCCCAGGGCCCGTACCATTATGGCTTTAGTCTGTTATCTTGCATGCAGTGTTCTTCACTTTATAGCCTTATGTGACACAAAGATTGCACTTTGTCTCCATGGGACAACACATTCACACTGTCCTAGCAATCAATCTGCTTCTGCTTTCATTTGCACTATTTTCCTTATAAAAATACTTGCCTAGCATGGGGTAGGAATACATGTATTCCTACGCAGTCTAAATCAATTTTCGCCAATGAAGCCCACCACTCAGGTAACCGCAGGGCACCGAATATATGCATTTGTTTGAAGTTCTCCCGCTGGGCCCCCACGCTAATGTTCAGTGTTTGATGGGTAACATATCATCCTTACCCCCCGACGTTCCTATTATGGTATTATACTGTTATTATATTCATTTATTACCCAAGCGCCACAACACAATTTCCCCGTCTTCGTCTATAACAAGTACCTGCAATTTACTGTTTGTATTTATTTCTATAATTCCTTTGTTCCTTAACAATGAAAATGCAAACATGGATCAACATCTGCTAAGCTTATAATGGACAAATGTTGTACTTAACGTTTACATCTTATTAAGGTGTGAATAGTGCTTTTTGATTTATATAGAATTTTGGCATTTCCACAAGGCAAATATTACCTTTTAAACAACAGAGCAAATGTTATCAAAGTTTCACTCAAAGTAAATATATATATATATATATGAATGTTTTGCTGGAAAAAATATTGATTAAATGATCTGTAGAATAGCGGATTTCCATGGTTTCAGAGCCGAGCATTATTTTACGCACCTGAAGAAGGCCCACCCGTCTACCGTGTCAGGAGCTTATCCATGCGTTGTATGTAACTGTAGCTACAACAAACCAGCAGATCTTATCTCTCATCTTAAAATTCACAAAGAAAACGGCGATGCTTTGACAGAACCGGGGATGGAAGAAGAAGGCATAGCAACGGCCCTAGGTAGGGAGACCGGAAATGCAGGGACACGTGACAATGATGCAAGCAAGCCAGGCGTGTCTTCGAAGTCAAGTACGCAGACAAAACCAGAGATGCCGTGCAAATACTGTGATAAGATTTTCATGGGAAGAGAGGCCCTTGAATTCCATGTCCAACAAATGCATCCTGAAAGCTGCATGAGCAAGTGTCCGATTTGTTTTATTCAACTGAGAAATGCTACTGAGTTGTTTAACCATATCCGATGGCATTCGCAGCTATCCTATGATAAGTCTCTAGCCAGCATGGAGAAAGGTGGGGATTTACAGAAGATGGATACGGGAGATAACGATGGTGTGAAACGTGAGTGTCGAACCTGTGGCAAAACTGGATTTCTTTCAGAAGTAACTTTACAGTTACACGTACGTGAATTTCACAGCACAACCAAGGCAACTTGCTTTATGTGCAACAAAGAGTTGATTTCCCAAGATGAAATGGTCAGCCACATCCAGCAAGAACACCCCAGTCAGTACTTCAGCATGGTAAATCGCCTTCAAAGTGAACTTCCGGCACCAAGCGCCCTGACCAGTCACCCTTGCGATTATTGCCCAATGAATTTCAGCGATCGCGAAAGTCTGCGTATTCATCAAGAAAATGTACACAAGAAGATGGGCATATCTGCAAAGTCGGCCTCAGAAAATACGGTGCTGTGCGCCCAGTGCAATGCAGCTTTCCCAAATATCTACGCCTTGGCTAACCATGTCCAGACCTGCCATGGTTATCCAGTGCCCACTTACAGTCCCTACGCAAATCTAAATCGTCACCATAGTAACGAAAATCTCGAGGGCAGTAGTCCCGCTGGCTCTGTCACTCCCCCGCCTACGCGTAAATGCGGACTTCACGTCATCAGTCCCAATGGCTTGCGCGTTCACACCCCGAAGAATAGTAATTATGAACATTTTCCCCATAGCAACAGCAACCAGGAATCTACTCACAGCTTGGTTTGTTCAGATTGCGATCTGGAGTTTTCGGATATGGGCCTTTTGCAGTCGCACAAACAAACGCATCTCCTTAACAACGATAACCATGGCAACATGGAGTTGCTATGGCGATGTGATTTATGCAGCGCTGGCTTCCTGGATATGGTCAGTTATACACAGCATTGCAGTAGTGTCCATTTAGGAGAGACTTCGGGAACAAAGGGTGTTTCGGATGGTTCACTGTATAAATGTCCCTACTGTTCCGATTGTTTCGACACCGAAGAAAACCTGGAAAATCACGTGACGATGCACTTTCTGACCGTGAAAAGAGGTTTGATCGTTTTTTTTGTTTTTTTTAAAGTTTTGACAGATACAATACACATTTCTTCTTTGTCAGAGGACCTAAGTCATGTAGAGTCTGCAGTTAGATTATGTACCTGTCATTATGTACTTGAATGTGGTCCATTTTGTAGTGGTTGTTTAAACTTTTTAATTTAAACAAAATATTTAAAAATAATCACTTTATTAATTTGAGAGCTTTAAGCTGAATACTAATACTAACACTACCTTGCATTATTCTTATTAAAATCTACATGTATTTCTTACATAGAATATGGTTGTACAAGTTGTATGAAGTCATTCGGCAAGCCGGACGAGTTACAGAAGCATTTAGTGGACATCCATGCTCATCACTTGTACAGGTAAGCAAGCGTTAGTGCCGTTAAAACCCATCTAGCGGTGTTGTACTTTGTCTAGCAATGAAGATTTTGTTATGTGTTTCAAAAATTTGACCCACCAGATAAACTGCAAAACATGTCTATGGTGTTTTTTAGCTGTGACGCCGACGTCTACGCAACGTCCCTAGTGCAACGTATATTCATTGTCCATTGTCCGACGCCTATTCAACTTGGCACCAAAACGTTTACCGAAAAAAGTCGGGAAAATGGGGTTTTTGTTCCGGCCGAAAGCAGCGTCTAATAAGCGTTGCTTATTCAACGTTTATTTGACGTTGATGTCAGAGGCGTTGATTAGACTTTGATCTGTGATCGCGATCAGCAAGATTCAATGTTGCAGTTTGGTCGGGTCGACGTCGCAACTCTAAATCGACGTCGGAATGTTTACTGGGTCATATATATTTGCAGCTGTGAATGGCTTCAGAATAAACGTTTCAGATTTCATGTCCTTGGCTTAAGTCGTTACATTCGGATAGTCGTTGCCGTAGTAATGTTGTTGCGACGTTATAGTCGAATTTCTTATAGAAAAACCTTAAATCATCAGTTTACGACCGTCAGAAATCAATGAAAACGATGTCGAAAAAAAAAAAATCACTTCAAGATGGCATCTCCGACATCATTTTGATGGCGTCTGGTTATAAATTACAGAACGGTTTTTAGCATACATTGGTGTGTTCCAGATGCTCGTTATGCAAGGAGATCTTTGACTCGAAGGTCGACATCCAGGTTCATTTTGCCGTGAAACACAGCGACGAGTGTGACATCTACAAGTGCAATAAATGCACCGCTATCTTTAGGTGTGTTTCATGTTTATCAACACGAAAACCGCTCGTGCAATCTTACCGTTTTTTTTTTTGTTTTTTTTTTTGCGAGTAAATGAATCAGTGTACATGTTAAAAGTAATTAAACATATGTTACTGTTTGACACTTCGTAACTTGGCGGGAATTTGGTTTTTGTGATATTTGCTGTATTATCTTTTAAAAAGAGCACTTTAAATTAAAAGAACATGAAAATATTTTAGCAGTTACGTTTCCGAATGTTTCTTAGTAAAAAGATGTTATAACCTTACTTTCATTAACTCTTTAAATTGTAGGTCTGAGATGGAATGGCAACTTCACGTTAAAGTACAACACTTAGGTGTGGCCAGACCCTACCGCTGCTTGATTTGCCAAACGACTTTCACCAACGATAATGAGCTTCAGACGCACCTGGCTACCCACAAGAAGCAATTCACATGTCATCTATGCCAGGAAGCGTTCCATGTAGAGTTCCTGCTTGATAAACATATGCAAGAAACTCATGCTGATAGCGCAAGTTTTATCACAGGAAGTACGAACTGCGCAGATCGGGAGAAAGAACAGTGCTCGTCGGCTGATCTTCCCAGCGAGGCGAATGAACTGCTCTCTCCCGACAGTGTCCAATCAAATGCTTCGCCGCGGAACAGCACGCTCAGGTCAGGATTTTCTAGCGCAATCCCAGATGAAAAATTTTCGTATTTAGTTTCATATTTTGGAAAGAAGAATGTTTTCTGTATTGCATTTTACGCAGTTTAATTTAACTATAATTTCTTTATATTGCGGCGCAACTCCTAAATAACGTAAACACTCCAGATCTGAGCCGCAATGTGAACAGAAACCCTGCTGAATTTACTAAGCAAATAGGCTAATCTTTGTGATGCCCTGGGGAGGAGATCACTTGGTAGTATATGTGTTACTTTGCATATTAAAAAAAAAGAAACGCGGAGAAAGAAGGATAAATTTGAGGCCAGACTTGGTCCGCGCAGAGTGTCAATTTCCTTTCAAAAAGGGGGTATTTTCATTCAGTACTCCGCGTTTCCCGCAGAAGATGGTTCTTTGGTTAAAAAGGGGGTATTATTTCAAATTTAGCTCTCCGCGTTTAGAGGTCGTTTTAAAATGTCATGGACTGCATGGTAGTCAGTTGGCATATCAGTGGCCTTTCTGGAGTGTAATGCTTGGTAATGCAGGGCTTAAGCTGCGGAATAGAAATGGCATAAAATTAACAATTCAAATCTAAATTTAAATAACTATATTAAGTTTTGTTTCAATTAGATAACTTTAAATGACACTGGATCGAATTTGTTCGCAGAGCTGCACTTCAGTCATCTTCAGCAGATACGGAGTTGCTCAGTGTGGCTTCACCAGCACTTGCCGCTCCGCAGTCTGCTTCACCAAAGACGCCAAACAAAACACCAACATTTATCAGGTGTGACATCTGTGGAACAAAGACGACAAGCGAAGATGCTTTAACAAAACATAAAGTACGTAACCACAATGTCGGTGGGAAGATGGAGGTGGCAGAAGGGCTATCGGCAGATAAAAATGGATTGGATTACGTGGCAGTATCTCCTTTGCGCTCACCCGGGCAGTGGGCAGAAGTCGCCATGATGGACAGACCACTGCCCATCAGTACTTCCCCCTCAAAGGTTATTATTGCTGAATATGGCATGGTTCGAGTACTGAAAACGATGGATATCTTTATATCTTTAAATTTTTAATCATAACCTTTAATGCAGTAAAGATCATATGAAAATTTATATACTTTTTATGAGCTGGCGGTTTCTTCGGGGTCTATAATGATTGTATATATGTCATTGTATGTGTATATAACCAAAATGTTAAAAAAAACTTAATTGTGAAGGCGTTGAGTTTGAATGGCTTGAAACTTTGGAGCATCTGTCAGAAGGAAGTACATTTATTTTTTTCTCTAGGTGCTGAAACAGCTAGGGATGGAAAAGCTAAGCCAGCTTTGCTTCTACTGTAATGTCACGTTCAAGACAAAAGGGGAATTGGAAAAGCACATGAAAACACATGCAGTTCCCTCAATCCAAAAGTGTAACATCTGCGACCAGGTTTTCCCAACCGCCGCGGTTCTAGCGGAACACAAATTAACTCATTGTAAAGTGATACGCGGTGATGTTTGTGTGGTGTGTAAATTAATCATGAAAAATGAAGACCATTTCTACCTGCATTCGCAAGAGCATGGAATCCAAGGGAGTGGCATGTCGTGTATAGTGTGTCGCCAGACTCTCAGCTCTGTTCTCGAATTACAGCTACATGGACGAGCGCATTTTTCGAGCCGAATCATAACGTACACATGCTGTGTTTGTGTAAAAATCTTCGAGACGAAAGACAAGTTAATTAGTAAGGTTAATGCCTCCGGGAAAGAGTACTTTGTTTGCAAACCATGTTTTAATGGAGGAGTGTCTGCTTTTAACTGTACGGAATGCAGTTTAAGATTTGAAGACCAATTGGAGCTTGAAAGCCACATGAGGACACACAAGAAAACATTCCAGTGTATCAAATGCCAAGATAGTTTTGACACTGAGTACGAAATACAGATTCACGTGGCATCTCACATGTTGGCTGAAGGCAACCAGCACTGGTGTAGAATCTGCAACCAATGCTTCGAATCCCCGGCTAAACTACAATGTCACCTTATAGACCATACATTCAACGGTTCCGAACTTAAATGTTACGTTTGCGATGCTGTATTTGGCACCACGGGAGAAATACAACTTCACGTTTTAGAGCATGGTTTAACAGCAAGAATGTACTCCTGTGGTCAGTGTAATCAAAGTTTCTTCTTCAAGGCGGAGATGCTCAATCACCTGTACGCTGTCCATGGATCGAAGCCGACCGAGTCGACCTACTCCTGCCCCGAGTGCTCCAAAGTCTTCTCCAATGTCATGAATTTAAATAACCACCGGAAACTGCATGAAACTTTAAAGGATACGACTTTGAAATGCACGCGATGCCCACTTACATTTCACTCGTTCAACGAAGTACAGCAACATTTCGCGAGCGTTCACTCGCCACAAGAATGTGAGAGGACGCTGGACTCGGCTGTCAACACATACGACTGTATCACGTGCGGCAAAAATTGCAGAAACCACAGTGCTTTGACTGAGCATATGAAGTCTCATGACAAAGGTGACATCTAAAAAAAGAGAAGATTTACTGTAAACATCTTGGAGTGTTAGAGAAAAGTTGCACAGAAATAATATCCTTAGTTTTTTTACAGTCAATTGTCTCTGGAAAAGATTTTAGCTCGACAAATGTTTGGCCTAAATATTATTTATTCCTGCTCATATAGTTCTATTAATTTATCTGCCATTTCCAACAGTTAATTTGGAGATAAACAGAAAATTTAAATAATAATAATAATAATAATAATAATAATAATAATAATAAAAGGACTGTGAAATTGCAAATGTGCATTGTGATATATCTTTTGGTATGTTTCAGAAAAAGACAGTCCCCTCACAGCCGCGAGCCAAAGCTCAAGGTATTCCTGCGCGAAGTGTAACAAACATTACAACAGCTTCCATGCTTATGACGCCCATATAAAAAACCACACTGAAGAGGAGTTCACCTGCCCCACCTGTCACAAGTCATTTTCAAGTAAGTCAGGTTTGCCTTAGCAACGACACTTCAAGAACCAGGTCAAAACACCAGTAGATCGGGAAACGGGTCGGCGGGGGCACCCACTATAAATTAGTTATCATGTGTGTTTATGACTTTTGAAAGAAACTACTTAATGTCGGTTGCCAAGATTTAAAAAAAATCCCTTTTTAACCAAAATCCCCTTTAAATTCCACCCCTGAACGTTGAGTGTTGAATTTGATTTTATGCAAATATTAAATATTTATAACTGCAGACGCAGATGGAACGAAAGCTAAATACACTCATGGAACGAAAACTAAAACACCTACATTAAGAAGTGGAAGTCAATCTGTATTTATTGGCCACAAAAGACCGCATTTTCTACTTTATAAGTGGAACTTATATATTTAAATGTCATGTAATTATTTTTATTTTTGAAAGTGAGTTGGTGTTTCTATTATTATTTTAATATATCAGTCAGAGATGTCTTATCAAGAAAATTCACAGCAAGACAGTAAATGCATTTAATGGCGGTGCAGAGCTCTATGTTCTTGCGACCTGCATTTGTTGGACGCCACACGTTACAGCCCATTGCTCGAGGAATTCTCTTGACTCCACACTGCAACTGTCTTTCTCTCGTTTCGTTAATCATTTGCATATTTGCGTGTGTGGGAAGCAGGGAGTAGGTTCCCAAGGTGGAGGAAGGTGATCTTGCTCACCCACGCCCCCTCAGGGGAGGGGTATATACCTATGGGTAACTTCCTTCGAGGTCGGGAGCAAAGCTGCCTAGGGGCGAGTACCGGCGCGCATCCCCAATAAATAAATCTACATATTGTTTTTGAAATCAAGTAATAAGATATCAATAGTCCGCAGTGCAAATTAAATCAGCAACACCAGCACCTACCCATAACCAAACTTTCAAATTCTTTATCTTAGAGAAAAATTTATAAATTCAATAAATAAATGAGAAAAGTAAAGTTTAGTGATTGTGGCGGGGCGAGGGGCTGCACTCATGAACCAAATGGTTACCATGCTTGTCCTTGATTTTTTAAAACGAGTGCTGTGTTGCAAATAATAATAATGCCCCTTTTTAACCCAACGTGGAAAGTACTTCTGAAAGAACCCCTGTTTTGTAGTAAACGCGGAGTACTGAATGAAAGTTAACCATTCTTTTTAACGAAAGTGGCACTCCTCGCTGACCACTTCTGGCCTCACAATTACCCTCTTTCTCCGCTTTTTTTTTTTTTTTTTTGGACATGCATGGTAACACATGTATTACCAAGTGTTGGTGTGGTGTTGAAAATACAACTGTGTTACGACCATTGCCAAGAATTATTTTTATAAGTGAAGTGAGATGCCAAGACAATAAATTATTTGTTATAGTGTACTCATACACAACGCGCAGCGTCCAAAGTGTAAACACAGACTCTGACTGTAGCAGGTCAAAAAAACATTAAGTAGATCATTAATTATTTTCAACATCAGGGACTATTGTTGACCCAGAACCAGTCATGTAGTCCGTATGATACAGCACCCGGGAAATGGCGAACTAGAACGTTCACTAGCAAAAAAAATTTTACATCATATAATAAAAGCTATTGCTGTTTGGTCGGTCACACAGGGCGGGAAAGCATGCGATCACACATGAAGTGCCACACGGGCATCAAACCATTCCGCTGCTCTCAGTGCTCGCAAACATTTGCACACAAGTCTCAGCTCAAAACCCACGAAGAATCACAGCATAAGCAGGTAAGACGATGTGCGCAGTAGTATAAAGACCATTAACTGGTTTAAGGTCTTTGTAATATACATAAGGAAATAGCGTTCAGGCCAACTCGAAATTCAGATTGCTTTTGTGTGTTCCTGTCGTCTTTCACTGTCATTATAATGGGCCTGTAAAATTAAACTTTACTTCGAAACTGGGACCATTTTGATATTAAATCTCGAGCCAACTAAATAAATTTTGCTGTAAGAAAAGAAATTTTGCTGTTAATTGCAAGTGAATTCATCTTATTTATGTAAAATGCAGACGGCGTGTGACGTGTGTGATAAGAATTTCAACACCCCAAAAGATCTATGGCGTCACCAGGTGATCATGCACAACATGAAGACGGGGCACACGTGTCATATCTGTAACAGCACGTACAGCGACGCCACCGACCTTGAACTGCACATGAGCCGCGTACACGGGCTGGAGAAAGTGTCCTGGAGCGTGAAGGACAAATCTGGACATAGGTGCATCATATGTAACAGCCCGTACAAATACCTGAAAGACTTAGAATTTCATGTGCAACAAATTCATGGTTATAATACAAATGTACAGCCTGAAATTAATGGAAATTGCAATTCGAATGAGTTGGACACGAGCATTAAGTTCAAAACAGAACAAAATATCGATCCGAATACAGATACAATTCAAACTGAAGAGAGCAGTGACGTCATTTTATTGAGAGGTGAGGAGAATACGGACTGCGAAATGGAAATACAAAATGAGGATCAATGCCGTAATGACAGAATGGATTCTAGTAATGCATTTGCGGAAACCGTGTGTCTGTAATTTAGCATATTTGCAAGGTGGCTAAGCGCTGCCCGCATATTTCTCTTCGAGCAGTGACGCCATGAAACTTAATAATTGCCAGAAAGGATCCCGTCATACAGCGATACCGCATGCAACACATATATATTATGGTTAATTTGATGTGATTCTCAATTGAAATAGTGCAATTTTTTATCTTGACACTGAAGCATACCATTTAGAAAGACGTTATTAAGTTACGAGTGACACCTGGTGATTTCTTTATATTTAGCATATGGAGCTTGTAATGGGTGTAGCTGCATAGACCACATAAAGATGTTCTTAGGGAGAAATATTCAAGACTTGCTGGGTATAATTCATATTTCACTGAAACCAGATTTGGCCTTACATGGCTTACAATTCAGAATTTTAATATTCTGTAAAACATGCAGAAATAACATTTCTTTTATAGAAATAGTGCTAAGAATGCACATAAAAGAAATTCAGTTTATTTTCAATCACCATTCGTTTGTTTTCATTCATTTTACAAGGGAAAATAACTTAGCGTTACTCAGAATTATACACGACTAAAACACAAACACTGCTTCATACATGCCATTAAATTCTAGTCGCTAATCCTTGGTTTGGATCAAAAAGTAATTTTATTCAAGTCATCTTTTTATACCTACTTCTTCATCGGTAATATTAAGAGTAAAAAAGTCAACGTTTTCCTTGTTTTGAGGCTGTTTATGCATATTTGAACAGCCACAACAAATTTTATCAGAATAAAAGAGAAAGTGAAGAACTACAAAATAAAAGATAAAACCCCTTTCCTTTTTAATTGCGTTCTTCAGTTATGTACATATACGCTCTCTCTCTCTCTCTCTCTCTCTCTCTCTCTCTCTCTCTCTCTCTCTCTCTCTCTCTCTCTCTCTCTCTCTCTCTCTCTCTCTCTCTCTCTCTCTCTCTCTCTCTCTCTCTCTCTCTCTCTCTCTCTCTCTCTCTCTCTGAATACTGTGACGTCAGATTGGTAATCAGCGAAATATCTTGTGAGTATAAACATATTTGTACACTTGCCAGCACGTTGCAAAATTTATGAGCTATTTTTATTTATGATATTTATTTATCTTATGGGTAAAATACAGTAAATATTTGTATATGCCATATCGTATAAATGGTCTATTGCATAGGGAACATTATAGTATTTGGTTTTACCTGGGCTCTCTTTCTGCGGTATGACTCAGTTATGCCTGCTACAATGACGTCATCGCACATTGATATAGTTCTATACGATGGCAATATGTCAGTAACGAACACTTCTACAGGGGTAATGCGAGGGATTGGGCTCCCCCCTCCCCAAACTCCACTTCTGCAAGAACCAGAAATATCTGAATCGACGCGAGCGTCAAATGGGGTAGGGGCAAAATTGGGACAAACACGGGCCACGAAACACTATTTTGGAGATAAACGTTATTTTTAATTTTTAATGTTCTTAAAACTTTAAAATACTCAGAAGACGCTTCTCCGACTTGGATTCTCATAAAAAGTTACTTCGGCACAGTTTAAAATAAGGGTTGTTATCCTGTTGCAAGAGACACGTCAAAATCGTGTCGGTTATGCGAGGAATCGAAAAAATAATGATGAAAATTTAATTACGTGACCACATTTAACTTCAATTGTACCTCCCATCAGTCACTGTCACTCGGAAGCACATGAGAGGCGCGTTTATCCAGACGACTAATCACTTAGCGTTTGGTCCTTTAACTGGCAACACGCTTGACCAAAAAATTTACATGTTGTTTGTGCATAACGTGGTTTTTCAGTTTGCACTTGTTATTGTTCGCTAGTATATAGGCAAACTAAGATTTTCAACCTTTCTAAACTTCATTTATATTATATTTCAAATTCAATTGCCTGTCATTTTGTGCTGCTTAACGCCTCACCAAAAAAATGGATAAAGATAGCGATAACAATAGCGATAACACCACTATACAAGGTAGAAATGAAAATGAAGATACTAGTGGCAAACCTGCAGATCTCGGGACCATGTTTACGGCCTTCAAGGCAACGCTGGATTCTATAAATCGGAAACTTGATGGCAAAAGAAGCCACGATATGAGCGACAGTGAGGAGGAGGATCCACCGAAAAGGTGTCGTGCTAGGTGTGACGCTAGCGTCGGGGACAGTGATATTGAGGACCTATTGGGCTCATCGAAGAAAAAAGTCTCTGACGCAGAGCAATCAGATCGACCCGATCACGATGCAATTCTACTCGATATCGAGCAAGAATTGTCGGAGGGGCAGTCCACAGGCCCACCGATAAATTCGCGACTCGCGAGCATTATCAACAAGCGTTTTTCGACCCTGTTGCCAACTGACAAGGTCAAAGACAAGGAAGCCAAGTGCGAAAGACCCGAGAACTGTGAGAAACTGGTGGTTCCTTCTGTGAATACCGAAATATTCCGAAAATTGATCCACAGCCAAAAACAGCGAGATGTGCGCCTGCAATCAGTACAAAGAGCCATTATTCAGTCCGCTGTAGCGATTTCGCATCTGGCAGAGGCATTACTCGGTTCCAAGGAGGGGGAAAGCGGAAACTGCGACGAAATGATACGAAAGCCACTGGTGCAATCGCGTTTCCGGGGCATGCATCAGTGGGGCTGTCATATAGAAGAAGGAACCTCCTTTACGCAGCGCTCCCTTCCAATGTTGCCCGTCAACTCTGTAGCCCGGAAGTCGAGATAACTAAAAACCTATTTGGGGATGATTTGGCGAAAACGAATCGCAACATCCGGGAAGGAAACATCGCCACATCGTCGTACACAACACGTGGAGAAAATGTCTCAAAAAACGGCAAGCGATTCACACAAAAATCGCGATACAACAACAGAAATTACAAGGGCAACAGTCGACACCAGTTCTCCAACAGAAAAAACAAAAAGCAACAATAACTCCTCAACCTAATGATGACGCATTAGAGGTTCGATAGGTGAGTGATAACCCTTATACTCTCAGTAAGACACGCAATTTTGCTATAAACGATAAAGAAATATATCTGCACCGTTTTCAAAGTGACTGTTTTGACAAAGTATCAAACTTTCAAGCAGGTACTGTTCGATTACACATAGGTACCCGGAAAACTATCTCGTCTGATAAGGAAATTATTGGGGCACTTTTGGGTTACAAAATACCTTTTACCGCTATCCCCAGACAATCGAACATTCCAAAGAATCCTAAATTCTCGACGCGAGAAAATCAAGCGATAGAAACTGAAATAAATAATTTACTCAACTCAGGAGTTATTGTGCCTTGTGACAAGGAAAATGATGATTTCATCTCTCCTATTTTTGTGCGCCCCAAAAAAGACGGCACATACCGGTTGATACTCAGTTTAACAGCGCTAAATAAATACGTAGAATACCACCACTTTAAAATGGACTCTCTCAAAACAGCTACGCTTCTGATGCAAAAAGACTCATATATGGCATCCATCGATTTGTCTAAAGCCCACTACTCCATACCCGTAGCAAAAGAGCATATAAAATACTTAAAATTTCAATTCAACGGTGCATTGTATTCCTTTTGTGTCTTACCAAATGGGTTATCGTCATCCCCTAGGATATTTACTAAAGTTTCAAGAACTGCGTTCTCCTCTCTTAGAAAAAAGGGACACGAGTCGGCATCATTTATTGATTATTTATCCTTTCTCCATTCCAGAATTTACGAACAGTGCTTAGATAATATTATAGGTACTGTTCAGCTTTTAACAAGCCTCGGCTTTATAGTACACCCAGAAAAATCGGTTCTTACACCCACACAAGAAATTGTTTTCCTTGGTTTTGTGCTTAACTCTATTACTATGACGGTAAAACTCACTCCTGAGCGAATTAAAAAACTGCCAGAGCATCGTACATTATTAGTATCAAACAAGCATCCTACAATAAGAGATGTAGCCTGTGTCATAGGACAGATTATAGCAGCTTTGCCTGTAGTAGAATTCGGTGCGTTATACTATCGAGCTTTAGAAAGGGATAAGATTCACGCGCTTGCTATTAATAAAGGCAACTATGAGTCAAAGATGACGCTATCGGAGAAAGCAAAAGCCGACATTCAGTGGTGGATCTGCAATGTACCACAAACCTCCCGTCTCATATCACATGGGCCCCCCAATGTGACCATTTACACGGATAGTAGCATGAAAGGTTGGGGAGCACATTTCACTAATCTAGATAAACAAACTAATGGTCTCTTGAGTGATAGTGAAAAATTGCTACACATAAACGTTCTCGAGTTGAAAGCATGCTTCATGGGATTATTATCGTTTTGTAACGACGTGACAAATATCCATGTCAGAGTGATGATGGACTCGTATGTCTCCTCCTTTGGACTGCGATATCGTATGTCTCCTCCTTTGGCGGAACACATTCTTACAAGTGTAACGAAAAGTTACGGAAAATATGGCTATGGGCTATTGAACGAAATATATGGTTGTCAGCAGGTTTCGTTAAATCGGCTGACAACCAAACAGCCGACACCCTATCTCGAAAATTCCAAACTGACATGGAGTATACACTTGAGCCTCGTGTTTTTCACAGCATAAATACTAAATTTAACTTCACTCCGAACATTGATCTATTTGCTTCAAGACTGAATTATCAATTGATGCCATATGTATCATACAAACCTGACCCATCAGCTATATCGGTAAATGCATTCACTATGAACTGGTGCCAGTATAAATTCTATGCTTTTCCACCGTTCAGTATCTTGCCGAGGGTTTTACATAAAATAATAGAAGATCAGGCCACCGGAATAGTGATTGTTCCAGTCTGGCCGACGCAATCTTTCTTTCCATCAGTACTCAATCTACTGATTCAAGACCCTATTTTCATTTCCAGAAACAAGAAACTGCTCCAATTACCAGGGATATCACAACCACATCGACTGCGAAAAAAAAATCAATCTACTGGCATGTCTCTTATCAGGAGACAGCTCACTATCGCAGACCTATCAGGAAAGACTCAAGAAATTATCATGGCAGCATGGCGCCCCAGCACAACCGAAGAGTATGAAAGCTCCCTCAAAAAATGGATACAATTTTGCAGTAAACGGACTATAGATCCCTCTTCGGTTTCTTTAAAAAACGGACTCGATTTTCTAACTAGTATGTAGGAATAAGGTGCTGGATACTCTATTTTAAACTCTACACGGAGTGAACTATCTGCATTATCTTTTACTGACGACCCCTCAAAGTCATTTGGAACCCAGTTTCTAGTATCAAAGTTTTTTAAGGGTGTATTTAACACCAGACCTTTCCTTACCTAGATATGCTACAACTTGGGATGTAAAGCAGTTACTTAGCTATTTGAAAACGTTACCATTACAGGATATTTCATTAAAGCAACTCTCAGTAAAAATGATTACATTGCTTGCGATTTTGTCAGGACAAAGAGTTCAAACGTTGGCATCTTTAAAAGTATCATGCGTAAAAATTAATGATGATCGATGTGTGTTTTACATTGACTCCTTGTTAAAAACCTCACGGCCTGGCAAACATAAAAGCTCTTTGGAGTTTATACCATATCATGACCCTGATATTTGCATTGTTAAACCCGTGCAGTTGTACATAGATAAAACAAACACTCTTCGAGATAAAACAGATAATCTGCTCATTAGCTATCAAAAACCCCATGGGCCGATTTCATGTAGCACAATTAGCAAATGGATAAAATCAACATTGGCAAAGGCGGGTATTGATACAACGGTGTTTAAAGCACACAGCACCCGCAGTGCTAGTAGTTCCAGTGTTTTAGTGAAAGGTGTACCCGTCAACCTTATTTGAAGTGCATGTGGATGGTCAACTGCCGATACATTTGCTAAGTTCTATAAGAAAGATATAGATCAACCTTCATTCTCTAATGAAGTTCTCAGTTGACATGTTAATTGTTTATAGTACTAGATATTATAAATACTGTATATCATATTTCACGTGTTTTCTTTATTGTTCAATTCTGAGCAGTGTCTGTCATTCTCACCCTCAAGGCTCTCAAATCTCATGCGCTTCCGAGTGACGGTGACTGATGGGAGGTAGAATTCCAAAATTAAACGAGACTTACCTGGAAGTTGAAGTTTGATTGGAATTCTGCCGACCATCAGTCAGGAACGAGGAATCACATGCCCTTCCTGTTAATTCGTCCCACCCTTGGGATTCCTCCGTTACAATTGTTTTCTTTGAGGTTGATCATAGCTCAAGTGTGATTAGTCGTCTGGATAAACGCGCCTCTCATGTGATTCCTCGTTCCTGACTGATGGTCGGCAGAATTCCAATCAAACTTCAACTTCCAGGTAAGTCTCGTTTAATTTTGGAATTTTTCCTACACATTAGCAGACACTTACATGCTTGAAAGACGTATCTATGCTGCAAATTTAAGCTATCTAGGTTAAATGGTTGCGTAAGCATTTGAACATACCTTTTGCACCATTTTGTTCACTTTTGCGGAAAAGCGATAAGATAAAGCGTAGCTGCGTCGTAAAAATACTCAAGGCTCTCCGAAATGCAAAATTTGAAAGAACACAATATAATCTGATGGTATTTCTACTTCAATTAAATATTATAGAAATAGAGTGCGGTTGTTTATATCTAGTAAGCTGCCAATGCATCAGAATGAACTTGATTTCAGCGATTAGTCACAGATTAATCACTTTCTGAATGAGAATTAATTTCATATTTATGCAAAAAAAATTACCAAACTTAAACCGGTATGGTCGTTGTTTCGTGGCAAAGCACAAGTAAAAAGGCATAAGTGAAATTCTTAATTCATATTTAAATAATTAACATGGATCAGGTTTACCTGTATTAATGTTAATATTGCCCAGAATTATAAACCACTTAAAGATATTATTGTTAAAGCCGTCAAAAGGAATGCTTAGTTATGTTTCAAAAATTATAATACATAAATCTTAACAGGCACTATTGTTTAACTTAACATCATTATAATAGGGAGCAAAGTATTTATTAGTTTATACTTTTTATAGTCCAAGTTTGACAGTATTTCCTTATCTTAACTGCATATTTCAAAACCTGAGAAACAAATTTTTCTAATTTTTAACTTCTAATTTGTCGTTCGATTGACCGTTTGCTAAATGTTTTCATTTCAATGGATTATTTGATAATTGGCATCGTGTTTTTGTCATTTGGGTTTGGTGTTTGCCACTGCAACAATTACATAATAATTACTTAGAGTATGGAAACGAATTCCGTCTATTTTTCTATTTTATTGTTAGTTCCATTTCATATGTAATGCGTATGCAACAACAAAGTACGTAACGATTAACTGAAAAACAATCAAATTATGGCAAATTACAATAGCATAATAACTATAAGAAATTGCTGAAACGGAAAATATTCTTCACATAAACTGGTACAAAATAAATCAGTTATTTCAAGACAATATACTATGGAACTAACTTTTACTATTCAGGATTTCATTATTAAAGCGATGTCACATGATACGTCAATACACTTGAGGAAGCTTGGGCGATTTGTGCAATGGTTAAATCAACTTAACATATAGTCTTAATTCTTACCGTATTCTATGACTAGTAAAATTTCTGTAACAATTTGTGCTTCTTCTTTTTTTATTTATTTGTGAAGGTACTGGGCGAAGTAAAAGGTTTAGCTATTGCCTGTCAGCAGAATAAGCAACTCTTAAAACAATTATATAAATTTTATTGATATAATCGTAACTTATCAAAACAACAACAGGGGTTGGGAAATGTTCACGGACGCATTAAACTGATTACACATTTACTCTGAACTATGTGCACCAGATACTTTAACAGGGCGTGTTGACCCTTCCGGTCCTAAATAGCCCTAGCCGATCCTAGCTTGTCCTAACTGTTCTTATACCGTGTCCTTACAATCCCCAATCGGTCCCTGGGACCGTTTCCTGACTATATAGATTCGTCGTTTGGTGAAGAGGTCAAGTGTCTCACAGGGCACTAAATGACTGGCAACGCCAAGAAGTGAAGAGATCACAAGCCTCACAGGGCACCTCGCAGCTAAGCTGATCCTAACCAGATAATTCCTATAATTAATTGGTGAAGAGGTCAAGTGTCTCACAGGGCACTCAATGGTTGCAACACCAGAAAGTGAAGAGATCACGAGCCTCACAGGGCACCTCTCAATTTAGGAATTAACCTAACTTGGGGAACAGCTTCAATTGATAGGCAAAGAGCTCTGGTGTCTCACAGGGCACTAAATGACTGGCAACGCCAAGAAGTGAAGAGATCACGAGCCACACAGGGCACCCTTAAAATGAAGAAGTTCAGCAACACGATATTTCATGCCGACGTATTCCTAACTTAATCCTAAAATTTTAAGTTCTTTGTCAATTGGTGAAGAGATCTAAAGTCTCTTAGGGCACCGCTTGACCAAAGAAAAGCACCGAAATCACCAAACACGACTTCCCAGAAGTCTTATAACTCTAACCAAGCTTTCGGTTTGCTTTCTCCTGCTATCTGAACCCTTTGAGACCCAGCTCAATTCTGCCTAACTTGTCTAAAACATGCTCTTATAAACCCTAAACGCGGAATAATTTAACAAGAGACTTGATTTTGGTTGGCCGAGAGGCGGAGGAGTGAGGATACCTTACGCGAGGAAATAGTCTCCAAATATACCTCTGATTTACTGACATAATCTATCTAAATAATTCCTCCTTAAATATATTTACATAATATAAATAACCCGGCGTGAAAATAGTACTTAAATAACTTTAAATATGCGTATTTTATTATGTTTATTTCTCAAGAGAATCACGACCAACGCGTCACAGATTTCCGACCAATCACAGACTAGCGTACCGTTATACTTATCATTAACCTTTGGAACTACCGGCAGCGCAAAACACATCTGTAAACGAGTGACATTTTACGACCTAAAATCACTACCCTGAAACTCGCCGGAGGTAAACATTACTGCTCAAATTATTGTCCTAGTTTATGCACTTTATTTACTTTTAAAAGATAGCGAACATCCTAACTACTGGCCTGTTGCAAAATAGTTTTCAGATTTATTCCTACATACCCAGAACAAAAAAAAACCTCCCTTTCACTGCTCTTCGGACGCGCTTAACAATCCTTATTTGCAACACAGTTCTAAATTATGAAGTCACTCTATACCGAGAAATGTTCAAAAACTACTCTTAATTTATCCAAGTTTTATCCAGAGTGACTGCTAATTTATTTCTAACATTATCCTTATTTTGGTGAGCTCAAATCATATGGTAAACAACTCGAGACTGTTAACTATAAGCGCGGTTTTGATGAATGATAACCCCTTAAAAACAGACCTATTCATACCGATAATTTGACACGAAACTTAGCTCAAGACTGAGCACAACGTGACACGTACTCAGCAGTTACTCGTGGGTAATTGCAATTTGTCACCGACGCAACTCAACCCCTGAGTAGAATATGCAGTTCAGAACCCCACTGACGCCTGAGTACAAAAATGCAATTAGTAGTTCGGTGACAGGAGTGTAATTATGACTTGAATACGACATGCGATTGAGAACTCTGTGACACTTACTCGGGAGAATTGCGATCGCCCCCCTAAACAAAACATTGTTTTAAAAATATCCATAAATCATTGCAAATATAGATATAAAATACATATATAAAAACGGGATCTACTACACTTCAAACTGTACAGCGGTTTTCCGTTTTTCTTCATATTTCTGTATATCGCTAAAGAGATCCTTATTTTCTTCTTCGTTTCCTTCATTTAACTGTGCTGTGAGTTATTTTGATCCCCTTCATATCGCAAATTCAGAGAAAAGCATTTTAGAGTTGAAATGAACTAGTCATCATCTTGTTGCCATTTCAACAATATCAGAGTTAATCTCTGTTGTTGACATTTTAATACCCCTGTCCCCACGACATTAATAACTTGTTAAAATAATACTTAAAACATATAATACCCTAAAGGGACCATGAAAAACATCAAACTGAGCATACGAGTTTTGAAATCCTATTTTTGTGGACCCCTTTTAAATGCAATTGGCACCCTCTCCTGTCGAAGGCTTAAACGTATAATATTCAACTTTGTTAAAAGCAAAACTACCATGCCAGTTGCATTAGGCAAACAATTCTTAAGAAATTGAATAAATATCTTACCCCTATTCGGATTGTATATCCCCCCAAAAAAAGTGATGAGATGTCCAATACGGCTACACCAATCTGAGTGTGCAATCTGTCTACAAAGCCATATTACGATGAATTGAAATCTGTTGAAGAAATAGCATTTATTCAAATCTTACAAAAGACAGGCAGAAATGGAGATCACACAGGGGCTATAACCTACGTGGCTGAAGACAACTTGTGCTTAAACGTAACGTAATCGCATTAATGTTTAAGTATATTGATTAAAAATGCAATATATTTTTGACGATGAAGTAAATATATCTATTTTACTCATGTTCAAAACGTTTCAACAGAGAGCCACCTACAATTTAAATTGTCCTGCATTCTTTGAGCTAAATGCGTGCTCTTAAAGCCAATGCATGCAGAATGAAATATTGTGGGAAGACGTCAAGGAGCAAAAGTTATTCAAGATACTCTAGTCCAGTATATCTGTACTGTTGCTTTAACTTAATACAGACGCTTTCTGGTGCTAAGTTGGTTTGGGCGGAGGGGCATGCTGGAGGGGCTAAGGCTTGTTAAATTTTAATATTTACTTTATCATTTCTATGCACCCAGTTTGAAATCCGACGTTTAAATGTAGAAAGGTAAAAAAAAAAAAAAATAACATCATCTTGTCAAAGAGGTCAAAAGATAGGTCACCAAAACGTTCCATGCAAAAAACAAATAGTGGCATAATGTATGTTTTTGTTCCAAAGTTGTAGCTGCCACCGTTTTTGAGATATTTTACTTCGATACGTTCATGACGTCACAAGACGCTTGTGATGATATGTGTGCCAGTTTTCAACTTCCTAGTCTTCACCGCTTAAGCTGAGAGGCGCAAAAACAAACAGGTGATGAGAAAAAAAACCAAAAAAAACAGGAAGAAAAAAAAACAAAAAAGGAGTGGATAGAAACTTTCTCAATGGCTGCAAAACTCCGATCCGATGATGCCCGACAGCCAGCCTCTGCGGCGGTTCAATCTGTTGTTTATGACATCTTTTTACTCCTCAGACCAACTGGATTCTTTGAAAATAGCACTCATACAAAGAGGAACTACTTTTTTTAGAATATCCATCCATTTTCTGTTTCTACATAACTAATACATCTCTTCTGAAGTCAGCTGTTATGTTGGCAAGTGCAGCCAATAAATAAATGTTATTGCTATCGAATAATCACAATAGATTGAATTGTTCTAGGAAAAAATTGCTGTAAAATACTTGTTGATTTATGCATAACGAATTTTTGAAAAAAAGAGCGAAGTTCAAGAAGCACTCGGTCAAAACTGGGGAATCCAGCAGTTATTTTTCAATCAACATAGCAAAAAATCCAATAGAAAGACCTCCATTTTTCTAGCTACTTTTGTTCTTCTAAAGGTCCAGCACATCTGATTTTGTGGTCATTTCAGATGTTGTGGGGAGTGCCAGCTTTCACATGTTATACAGAAAGACTACATAAAATTAACTGTGATCCATGGCCAGGAGTAGCCGCGCTACATGAATAACGGTCGTTAATGTTTAACAGCAACCTCTTCGGCGGTTCGATCTGTCCTGTCTAACACCTTTTTACTCCACAGAACCGCTGGGGATTTCGCAAAAATAGTATTTATAAACGAGAGTAAGTACTTTTTGAAATATATTCAACAACGAACCTCTAAAGCGCTTCGGTCTGTTGTATATACCGTATTTCTCCACATTTAGGCCCATGTGCTTATAGGCTAGGGTGGACTTATAGCTGAACAGAAGCCCATGGACTTATATGTGAAAAATTTTCCGAACTTATATTCACAAAACCATTTTTCGCCTATAAGCCCATCGTTTAATAAATGAAAAAAACTACTAAATGGAGAAAATTTACCCTCTAGTCCTGACAAGATCTGATTGACTGGAGTCTGTTTTCAAGTACCTCCTTGCCTCTGTTTATGTATTTGTGCTTTGAAGTTAATTTGTATACAACATGCAACACTAAATCTTTTCCCTTTATTAAGCTAGGCCGCCTGTTATCACTCACACTTGCTTTTACGTTAACGCCGTGTTCAACAAAGTGCTTTATAATGCTATCAATTTCTACTGGAATATGACCAACAATTTCAAGGCAGTCTGGTTCAGTTTCAGTGTCATCCACTGGCACACCTTTTTGTCTTGACACGAACTTTAAGGCTACGGCCTGATCATCATCATTATTGCCATATTCTATGTCGGCGTGCAAAATATCCTTTTTTGTATTTTTATATAAATATGGTATCCTTTGACCTCATAACTAAGTTATAAAAATGTTTTTTTCTCTTCGCTGTCAAAATTTCTTGTGTTTATTATCCTAGCGCATATTAATCGATAATTTTATGTATCACTTATTTTTGGAAAATGACTTTTAAACTAAATCCCCCAGTTGAGCTATAGTTGTTTAACAACTTAATTTACAGTCAGTTATTACGAGCAGTATTCTTATTTGATGAATGATGGTATCCTTCTTGACTCTGGGCTATCTTTGACCATCATTAGTCTCTTATGTAAATAGTGCTCATGCGTGTACTTCCTCCTTTGTTCTAGATCTAAAAGGTGACAATTGGATAACTGAAGTTTTCAAAGATACACTACGTTATTTCTTTTTGGTACCTTGGCATCTCAGCTTGCCTGTTTCTGCAAACATGACGTATTTTACTGTGATTATTGTGACTTATAGAGTTCAAGTGTAAAGTTATTCAAACTTTTAAGCAACATCGGAATGTTTCTGAAATTTCGCGAATCGATAGCAAATCCGAAACTGACTGAAACAAGAAAAAGAAATAGACAGTACTGTTCTTTCTTACAGAACAGCAGCTGTTTTTCCAGACATGAAAAAAAAAACACTGAATAGACTGGTTTAAAGCTTAGAGAAATGCTGGCCATCCTGTTCATGGAAATGCCATTCGTGAAAAGGCAAAACAGATTATTAATGGTCGAGATTCATCTAATTCAGATAAGTTCAAGGCCGCAAATGTGTAGCTTTTCAGTTTCTTAAACGCCACATGTCGTCAAGTGACCACAGTTGGTCAGAAAATTCCAGAAAATGCAAGCGAAGTTGCCGGGGATTTTATAACATCTTGCCAGGAAAATGTCGAGGGAGTACCACTTCAATGCATCGCTAATGCTGACGAGACCTCGGTATTGTTTAGCATGCCCCCAAATTCCACCTTCGATTTCAATGGCGTCAAAAGTGTTCCATGCAAGACCGCTGGAAAAGAGAAACGTTGTTTCGCTGTTATATGAACTTACTTTACAAAATGGTACAAAATTTGATCCAACGGTCAGTAATGTTTAACAGCCAACCTCTTCGGCGATTCGATCTGTTGTGTCTAACGCCTTTTTACTCCGCAGACCCACTGGGGACTCTTTGAAAATATTACACTATAAAAGAACGAAACTACTTTTTAAAATAGCCACTCCCTCACATCAGAGGTCGGCTGTTTTATAACAACGGAAACACGGTTTTAAGCCAGGCTTGAAAATAGCCAGTGCATTTTTACTGCAAACGAATGTTAAGCCGCAGGGTTAGCCAGCTTGTAGAAAGCGTGAAAAAATTGTGAAATATTTCCGACGATAAAGACGCTAACAAAGGTTATTGACAGTCACCTTCTGTTAACGAGTAAGTCGTATCAAAGCATGGGATTGTGGGCGATAATACGGGCACTAAAAAACGATCGACAATAGTGATACCGTACGAGGGAGAGGAGATGGTTTTGGTCGTAATTGGTGACAGCAAAGTGCTTAATTCTGACTAAACTTAATTAGCTGGATGCAAATTTGCCAATCCTTTCAACTCAAAAATTCCTTATTTTGTGATACTTAATAAAAAATTGTTTTCGGCAACGGAAGATAGTCTTTTCAATTTCACCAATTTGGATCTGCTGTAACCATTCGCTCTTCTCCCCATCGTAGATAGCTCAGTCTGCTTTTCGTTGCGTTTAGTGTGTGTATCACTCTTTTAGAACGGCAAGGCGAACCCTAATTAACATTATATGTACTGGAATAAGCAGAATCACACTTTGGGTGTTTCGCATGAATTGCCAAGAATTTTGAAATTCGACTGCAAGGGAACCGGGTAAAAAGTGAAAGAAATCTGAAATGATAGAAAAATATAGAAGAAATATAGTTAAAACCACACATATTCGGAACTTTAAAGAAATTGAAATTTCTGCATTTTATTCGGAACGCCCAAAGTGTGGTTTGGCTGATAAAATCTTTGTTCAATCGTTCAAACTAACCCTTGAGGAAAAAATACGAAATATTTGGTCGGTAAAATCGATTTTTTTTAAATTAGCTTCAAATAAGGGTAGACCCGAGTGGTTCTACAGTGTATAGAGACTAGAGACACAAAAACCACACGGTCCAAAAGTATTGGCGATTGAAGATTACGGTTTTGGAATGTAATGACATGGTTTTTGTGTGGTCATTTTAAAGACAACGCTTAATATTTCGGCATCCTTACTATTGAATTTGGATTGCGTAAACGGTCATATTTTTTGTACAATAGACCCACTGTAAACCTCTTCCTGCTTGCTATATTATTGACATGTGACAAATTATTCAATGTTTCGAATTCAAAGTATTGTCCAATTAGGCAGAGGCAGTCAAAAAATAAGCCATAAGAAAATAAAGGTGTCTCGAAATAATGATTTTACCGTAAAATTCGCGGTAGTCATAATAATATTTCAGGAAATTATGATTTTACCGTAAAATTCACGGTGGTCGTGATATTATTTCATATTGGGTACGAACATGTCGTAATAATAGATAAATAAGTCCCTGTTGTGAAAATTATGACACTGAGATTTCACAGAATGGTGCATTCTATAGGTATGCTACGAATGCCGTATAGTTTTGGGCTGCAGACATTATATATACACTGAGGGGAGGGTCAAATCCCAAATCTGGGTCTATATATTGCATATGGTCGGATTGATGAGTGGGTGTGAGATATTTATTTGACCTATTTGCTTTCTGCCAAATATCAGCTATCAAATTGGTCACTGCCGCATCTTAGTACGAAATTTCATGAGGCCATATATATAAACTAGACCCAATTTTTCGACTGCTTTTGTATAGACCGTTGGTCCGGAGTTGGGACCTGGTGTGGAAGTAGGGGTGGCGATATTTATCGATACAGCGATATATCGCGATACTTTTTTTCATGATACGTATCGCGATTCGAATTTTGAAATATCGATATTTTCCTATATTTTCCACTGTATGTTTTATTCAACATGTGCAATAATTTTCCAGTGTATTATTTGTGCGTGATATCTGCAATACTGCTGTTTTGTCACTTTTCACACCATATTGTCTGTTGTTCAGATTTAGTTTCACATTTTTCCCGTTACTCCTTTTTCAACGGCAGGTTATGCCATAACTAAAGAAAGATCTCAGCTGTGTGATGATTGAGTGGACAGGCTAATATATTTGAAAAAGTGACATTTTTTCGATTCAACGTTAGAGAAGACGTTGTGTTGTTATCCCCAGTGTAACGGAGGGATATAGTTATGAACTTGTCCGTCTGTCTGTCTGTCCGCACTTTTTTTGTTCTCACTATATCTTCTCTGTTGCTATTTATCGGAAGCAAAGCAAATATTACAGGAAGAAAATATATATAAGTTGTTCAACGGCAGGTTATTTTTTGATTTTGTAAATGAATTTTCGACGTTTTTTTTTTTTTTTTAGTTTTTTGACTTTGTGATTTTTGTATGGTTATTGAGGATTTATGGGTTTAGTCTTGGACACATTTGTTTTTATTTACAAAAACAAGGAAGTAAATAGGTGTCGATTGAAAATGTGTAATATGAGCCTGTATCCGTGACCGGGCGACCGCGAAATCTCAACCCTGTATGTGTTATCCGATTCATCGCTTTTTTTTCAATGGGAGTGAACTTCTCCGCCAAGGAAATAAGCGATTAATTAGATTTTGTGTCACTGGTATTTTTTGTAACCGTAATGTGTTTTTAGGCCCCAACCCTCCGGATTGGAGCCTATAGGTTTGGGGTGTCCGTCCGTCTGTCCGCCATCGCCTTTTTTGTACGCACCATATCTCCGGTTCTATTGGCCGTAGGGCATTGATAGTTAGCTTAAATGAAGGTCTCGACCCATAGATGTGCCTTTTGGTACTTTTGGTCAGATTCGGTCATCCGGAAGTGGTCAAATTGACCAGAATTGGCGATAATTGGGGTTTTAGGGAAATAAGCTTGTACACGCTATATCTTCGGGTCTATTAGTCGTAGAACATTGAGAATAGGCTCAACTGAAAGGTCTCGACCTGTAGGTGGGCCTTGTGGTACTTTTGGTCAGATTCGGTTATCCAGAAGTGGTCAAATTGACCAAAATGGGCGATAATTAGGGTTTTAATGAAATAAGCTTGTACACGCTATATCTTCGCTTCTATTAGTCGTAGAACATCAGGAAGTCGTCAAAAGACCAAAATAGGCTATTATTGGCGTTGTAGAGAAATAAGCTTGTACACGCTATATCTACGCTTCTATTAGTCGTAGAAGATTGAGAATAGGCTCAAATGAAAGGTCTCGACCTGTAGATGTGCTTTTTGGCACATTTGGTCAGATTCAGTTACCCAGAAGTGGTCAAAATTTTTTAAAAAAATGGCGATAATTGGGGTTTTAGAGAAATCTGTTTGTACACGCTATATCTCCAGTCGAATCTGTTAATAGTTGGAGACAATACGACACCTAATTTAGAATATCATGTTGCTTCAGTCTATAATGCTTAACCTGAAGGTCAGTTTTAAAAATTGACTTTATACCACTTTGAATTTGGGGGCGGTTGGGGCCTGCTCGTGTTTCACAAGTACTTACTTATTATATTCAGGAAATTGCAAGTTAGAAATCTACTGACCTCACGATTTGGATAATTCCGGCCTTGTTCTTTGGAAAAAGTGCATGAGCAGCGTGTTGATAGATAACAGCGCCATGGATAACAGTGCTGAGCTTGAAGTTACATATGAGCGGCACAGGAAAAGCAAGAAGAAACGGAAGAAAGAAAAGAAGACCATGAAAACCCGTGACGTGACAGCGAACGGACAAGAAGGTATGACTTCAGAAAGGGGAGAGACCAAGAGTGAAAAGGAGTATTTTAAGAAGTCTATTGTATCTGTGATGGAAGACTTGTGTTTACACCCTGAAAGCGACGAAGAACACTGTGGTGCGGTAGGCGACCAGCAGGGGTCAGATGGTTCGTGCCGTTTTGTGGA
Source organism: Protula sp. h YS-2021 (assembly GCA_949752745.1). Classification (NCBI taxonomy): domain Eukaryota; kingdom Metazoa; phylum Annelida; class Polychaeta; order Sabellida; family Serpulidae; genus Protula; species Protula sp. h YS-2021. Next base: position 34,104,904 of record OX457027.1, on the reverse strand, counting down.
TTTCATGTTGTCATTTTATTCGCGCCTTAGCCCTCAGCCGGGGCTTAACGCCCACGGGGCGGGGAAGGTATATGTTTAGGTGCTGTCAGTCTATTGCCGACTGTTTCTTCCAGACTGATAATCTGTTTCTTTCCAAATTCGGTCAGTTTTAATTTCGCCATGACCCATATTCAAGGTCAGATTGGCCACCACCAATTTGTCCACAATTTCTGATTAACTCGTTAAAATAAAAGCTACGTCACCAGATCTTAGACATAATTATATCAGAAGCACATTCGGGCTTTGTTTGTTTTGATCGGTGGGAAAATTCAAAATGGCCGCCATCTTGGAGTTTTTCTCACTGTTTGAGAACTTTATGTGAGAACTTAAAAATAACCTTGCGTATCATTGCCATCTTTTAGCAGTAGATTAACCCTATAAAATTCACGCGCGGAATTGGTTTCGGGAGTGACAGGAAAATTCAAAATGGCTATCAGACGCTATTTTGAATTTCCATCCGAGATTTTGTATCACCACGATGACACAAAAATTGCTGGACCAATCCTCCCCAAAGTTTAGACACGGCTTAACCATTTCAAACGCACGGTTTGGATTGGTTTATGATGCGATAAAATATTCGAATTGACTGCCATCGTCCATTGTCATTCGGTATTTTTTGTAAACGTGACAACATCGAAAAAAAAAGAAACTACGTGTTAATTCGGGGCAAAGGGAATTTTGCATTGAAATAGCATCATATTCAAGCTTTACGCTCACATGGCCTTATGGGTCTCCGTAATCAGAATCCGCGTTTTTGTTTGGGCTTTTTCAGGTAAAAAATAATTTTATTAATAACTATAAACGAACTTTAAACGGCTTTTTTATTACAGAGGTTTAAAGTCATCTGGATTGTTCAGTATGTTACAGAATAAGTATTGTTAAAAGTTTATAATTTCCCAAGTGGCATTTAGAATTTTTCTGGCGTAGTTTCGTTTTGTAGATTTAATGCATCAACTAAATATTTGACGAATAACGATTCTGATCAAGCGAGCTGTGTGTAGCGTACAATGGTCATTATGTTACAGAAATGTGCAGTGCGGAGTTTGAAATGACCTGCGAGAGTCGCAAGAAAAGCAAAAAGACGCGAAAGAAAGAAAAGAAGGCCAAGAAAAAACTAGACAGTGCCGAGTTAGTGTTCTGTACATTAAATGAATCGAAAAGCGCAGAAGACTGCAGAACTTCAAACAGCATAGGTACCAAGATTAAACAGGAATTGGACATATCTGCGGTATCTGTGACGGAGGACTCGTGTGTGCGTCCGGAAAGCCACGAAGAATACGGTGACGCGACAGGCGACCAGCAGGGGTCAGACGGTTCGTGTCTTTCGGTGTATTTTATGTTCTCCTTTTCCTTCTTGTTTCTTTGAGCTTTCAGAATTTAGAATAATTCTAGCGTTGTTATGTTTCCGCCGTAAGAGGGAAACGTGTTTAATTTTTGGTACTTTCTGTGTGTGTATGTATGCATGTATGCGGTGTGTGCGTCTGTTGTAGACACTTAATTTTGTTAACACGATAACTCGAGAGCGAAATGTGGGTTCGGTTTCAAACTTGATGGGATTATCAACGGGTTGGTCCGCCGGTTGGGATTGTATTTAACGTATATTGGATAATGCGTGACGTTATAGGATGTGGGTTCGTGTTGTATGTTGCATATATTGCGCTACGTATGACGTATGATGCCGAAACGTGTTTTGGACACAAAACTTTGTTAACAAGATAGCTGTCGAACGACAAGCCCGATCAGCTTCAAGCATGGTTGGATTATGCCATGGATGGGTCCGCCAGTTGCTATTGTATTTGACGATTATTGGACAACGCCTGACGTCATATGACGTCAAAACATGTAAAATGGGTCAGTATCACTTAAGAACGGGTCAACTTCAAACTTTTTAGGAATATGCCTTGGGTAGGTCCGACGGTTCGTATTGTATTTGGTGCATATAGCGCAACGTCTGACGTCAAAAGGTGGTGTGGGCACTAGATGTTGTTTAAGTGTCAACTCGAGAACGGCATGTCGGATTAGCTTCAGATTTGATGAGATTATGCTTTGGGTTGGTCCGCTGTCTGCTTTGTATTTTTTACACATATTGGACAACGCCTGACGTGATATGACGTCATAGCGTGAAAAAGGTGTCATCATTGTGACTGCAGAACGAAACGTAGGATCAGCTTCCAACTTTGTAGGACGCCTTGGGTGGGTTTGACGGTTTGTATTGTATTTGGCGTATATAGCTCAACACACTAGACTGAACACTTCACTTTGTTAATATGATAACTCTTCGATCGACAGTTGGATCAACTTCAAACTTCGTTGGATCATGCCTTGAGTTAGACTACCGGTCTTTTGTAGTAGAGGCTTGTTGACAATGCAGAGCCCTTCGAGATGAACGGTCTTGGGACATTTTGTACCTTTGCCACTTTGTACCTTGCTATTTTGTACCTTCGCGAAAGACGTTTTGTACCTTTTTTTGGGACACTTTGTACCTTCGCGAAAGACGTTTTGTACCTTTTCTGCCACTTTGTGCCTTACCAATTTATACCATTTTTAAGTCATTTTGTACCCTATTTAAGATGAGAAAAATTACAACCAAGATTAATTTTACATGTTTTATTGTCAAATGTCACGCTTCTTTACAATACTTTTTTTTTTTTTGCTGTCGCGTAATGTGTAACCAGCAAAATGACTTGGGTGCGGAAGAAATAATGTTCAGGCAGGGCATAAAGTTTTTTAGCTCGGGGTCCCTGGGACCCTAGTCTCGAAAACCAGAGGTCCTGTGGCAATGTCATGGGGTCCCGAAACGACACTGGGGTCGCCCCACACAGAAACTACAGGGGTCCCAAGCCAAGTTTCAGGGATCCCGGGACCCCGGTATCTTTATGCCCTGTCAGGCTTGTTTACCCGTTATTTTTTGACGGTTTAGCGAAATTTAAAACATACAGTATTTTAAATAGTAAGACCTCTCCTTTCTTTGCTTTTAAAAATTCTTCCTGCAATATGCCCGTTCCACATCGTCTGTGTTGGAAATACTCATATTCAACGCACTTTACTATTTGTTGACGTGATCGAATGCCCTCTTTGTACGACAGGCATATATCAATAAACATTTTTGAAGCCTTGCGTGCTTTTAGAATTTCAAAATATATTCTGATGCATTTTACAAAGTTATGTTAAAACTAAACTATTTTCCAAAATTATCCAAAATGAAAAGTTGAGCCGATAATTTAATCCACATTAACCTCGAATTATCCGTTGCGGTGTAATCAGTTCATTTCGTATTCAATCCAAAAAGTACAAAATATCCGATGCAGCACTGGTTATCCGATGCAGTTGTATTTATACTGATTTTAGAAGACTGATGCTGAAAGTTCAGCCAATTGCAGCTATTTTTCAGAGTAACCCCTCAGTAGATCCACTCAGTCTAGTTGAGTAACTCCGGAGAAAATCTGCTCGAAATGATTGCATTTAATATATTCCAAGAGCTTATCAGTTCTGTCCTATTCATTGAGTAACTCTAACATAAACTCAAGTAATGCAGTTAACACTGGTAAGAAAGGTTACTCGGGATAATTGCAATCACGGCAAAGCCACTTTACAGAATGGCCTCCAAAACTGTCCTACAGGTTATTGCAATAAAAAAACATGTTTTCACTGAAATGAAGGCTAGGTAGAGCAGGCGGTATTTAATTTGTTTGTTTTAACTGACCATTGCACGTATAAAAAAGGTATAAAATGGTAAGGTACAAAGTGGCAGAAAAGGTACAAAACATCTTTCGCGGAGGTACAAAGTGTCCCAAAATCTGAGGTACAAAGTGACCAAAAAGGTACAAAATGACGGAGGTACAAAGTGACAAAGGTACAAAATGTCCCAACCCCAGATGAACGGGTGAACGTGTAGAGTTTGATGAGCGGTGAGGGAACGGAGAAGGCAGGTGGTAACTTTGTTAACCGGTGTACAGGTTTTCGCGACGGCTGGACACAGCATGACAGCATTTTCTGTGGGCTTTTTCTGTTATGGGTCGTTTTGCCCCCCCCCCCCCGGTTTTTACTGAGCTGACAAGAAACTTGTTTTCACTGCCAGTCCATTCCGTATATGAGAGCGACTATGTCATATTTGCTTGCGGTATGATTTTCACTTTTTAAGTCGGCCATCTGGTACCTTAAGTTATAACAAACAGCTCACTATTTTGGTACAAATATGCCTGCCACCCACCGAGGTGAGATATCTACTGCACAGTTTTGAAGGATCCCTTTCTTGTGCCTTTTGGTTGAAGAGAATGTACGAAAACAAGGTATATCATGGTTGTAAGTACACTTTGGGCACAGATTCTATACCATGAAGGAGAAAATGGGTCAGGGTTGCTTTCAGGGCCGTACGTAAATTTAATAGGGAATTGGACATGTAACCTACCACCTTCCAGACCCGGATAAAAAGACGTACACTACACCGTGTTTGTTCGGAGTTCCCACCTTCACAACCCAGATAAGAGACGGACAGTTAAACCTATTTTAGCGACCAGATTTCAGAATCGGATAAGCAGTAAAATTGCTTACCGTCACCGGTTAAAAAAAGACCTGCAGTAAAACCTTTGTACTGACCCGGATTAAAAACACGTAGAGTATAATCCTAGTTTAAATTTAACACATTTCACATTGCTTGATTGGCACTCAGACGTATGAAGAAATTAAGGATTAAGATAATCACAAGTCAGGTTACGTAGCCTGCGCCCCCCCCCCCCAATCCCGTTTCAGGAATGGGATAAAGGTGTAACCCGACTTCTGGGCACGTCATATATGTATATATATATTATGTATATATATGCACTGGCCACCCTAGTCGTTTATTCGTTTTGGATGTTGCGTACATGTACTAAGTATTCTAGATGTTACCTGTGTGATTTCACAACATATGTGTAACGCACATTAGTACTTCTTTGTGTAACTGGGCGGAAATTTTTAGCAAACGAGCATGTTAAAAAATATTTTCTTCTGTTTTTTCCCAGAAGCTCTGGGTTTGTTAAAAGCAAAGGGAAAACGTAAGGCTGGGCCTGAAGAATATGTAGAAGTCGTGACTAAAAAGCGAAAGAAGAAAAAGGAGGGGAACGTAAGCGACATAGTAATGACAGTGGATGATCGTGATGAGGGCGGTAATGACGTCGCCAATGACGTAACTGATATCTCAAGTGGCTCTCCCTGCCGCAATGGTTCACTTATCGAGAATCCACACAAAGAAAAGAAAAAGAAACGAGCGAAAAAGAAAAGGCAAATGGAAAGATTAAAACGAGATATTGTGACAGCACCAAAGGGTACGGAGAGTACTAGTGAGTTAGGCGGCCGGGTTATCGGCCAAATAGTGCAGGTTAGTTCGCCAGCGGAAGATGAAAGAATCAGCAATTCAGCTAGTGACATCCTCCATGCGGGCCGAGCTCATGAGTGTGTCGTCATGCCATTCGAGACAGATGCAATATCAAACCCAAGACTGCGCCGGCTGAAGTCCCCGGATCAGTCAGGCGCGGATAGCGGACCTGATGGGGAAGGAAGTATGAGTGCAACCGGGTCCTCTGACACGGGCCAAAGACGTGGCCAGAACACAGGAGACCACAAGAAGAAAAAATCGCAAGGTATTAAAAACAATAAGTAAATAAGACAACTTGTTAAGCGTATGGGCTGTTCGTTTTAGGGCCAGCTTCTTACAGAAGCAGGGACTGTAGCACTCGTTGAAAGTATGGGCGTATGTAGGCTTTTAAGTTAAAGGTATCTCCTACTAAGTTTTTAGCCTGAATGTCTTGAGATTTTGGACGGTGGTAGCGGACATAAGTACTTATGTCCTCCTAGGGTTTTGATGGAAACGTTCCAAAATTTTGGTAAATGATAGGGTGCAAAAGTGCTCACCTGGCTATGTATATATATATATTTTTTGGGAATTTCGCCAGAAATTTCCGAAAACTTTAGCGAAAAAAAATATTTTCAGTAAAAACTTAACTAACTGCTGGAAAGTAGTCTTACTGTCTTGAAATCTTAGGTGAAGGTAGCAGACGTTACTACCTACCTGGCTACTACTTTTTTTGGTGATTGGCCAAAAAAAACAAAACTGGCGAAAATATTGGCGCAAAACCAAACAGTCTTATGTGTCTTGTAATTTTAAGGAAAGGTAGCAGTTCAGCCCCCGGATCAGTCACGCGCGGATGGCGGACCCGATGGGGAGGGAAGTATGAGTGCAACCAGACCCTCTGACACGGGCCAAAGACGTGGCCAGGACACAGGAGACCGCAAGAAGAAAAAATCGCAAGGTCTTAAAAACAATAAGTAAATAAGACAACTTGTAAGCGTATGGGCTGTTCGTTTTAGGGCCAGCTTCTTACAGAAGCAGGGACTGTAGCACTCGTTGAAAGTATGGGCGTATGTAGGCTTTTAAGTTGAAGGTATCTTTTAAGTTTTTAGCCTGAATGTCTTGAGATTTTGGACGGTGGCAGAGGACATAAGTACTCATGTCCTTCAAGGGTTTTGGTGGAAATATTCTAGAATTTTGATAGATGATAGGGCGCAAAAGTGCTCACCTGGCTATTATAGTTTTTTGTGGCAGTTCGCGAGAAATTTGCGAAAAAATTAGCGAAAAAATATTTTCAGTAAAAACTTAACTAACTGCTGGAAAATAGTCTTACTGTCTTGAAATCTTAGATGAAGGTAGCAGACGTTACTACCTACCTGGCTACTACTTTTTTGGTGATTGGCCAAAAACAGAAAGAAAACTGGCGAAAATATTGGCGCAAAACCAAAACATTTTCATTAAAATCTTAAATAACTCGAGGAAAATAGTCTTAGTGTCTTGAAATAGTCTTGAAATTTTAAGGAAAGGTAGCAGGCCTTCCTACCTACCTGTTTTTTATAACATTTGGTGATTGGTAAAAAGGTGACGATCTTTTTGGCGAAAAAAAAATTTCAGTTAAATTTTAACTCCAGTAAAATAGTTTTTACTGGCTTAAAATTTTGAGTAGCGGTAGCAGGAAATATTACTTAACTTTTCGGTGATTGGCCAAGAAATCAGCGAAATTTTTTTTTCGAAAAGTAAAAAAATTGTCAGCAAAGCTCCAAGAAAATAGCCTTATTGCCATGTAATTTTATGTAAAAGTAGCACACATTACTATTCAAGTTGCTATTGCTCTTTTTTTATTTATTTTTATTTATTTTTTTTAATTTATTTAATTTTTTGTTTTTTGTTTTTTTTTTTTTGTTTTTTTGTTTTTTTTTTTTTTTTTGTCTTTTTTGGCTATTTGTCTTTTTTTTTTTTTTTTGCTATTTTGGCTATTCGCGAAAAATTCGCGGAAATATTGGCAAAAAAATTTTTTTCTTTAGAACTTTATAACATATCTGCTAGGGTTTTCGCAGAAACGTTCTGATATTTTAATGGAAGGTTGGGTGCATAGGTCTCCACCTTGATATTATTTGTTTTGGCGATTCGCCAAAAATTGGAGGAAATATTGGCGAAAAACTTAATGTTTTAGTAAAATCTTACTTAGCGAACCACAGAAAGATAGTACTGTCTTAACATTTTAGGTGACACAAGTAGGCATTATTACTTGCCTGGATGTAGCTTTTTTAACCCAGCCGACTTTGTCGGACTGGGTTAGTCGTATCACTACAGGGGGGCTTGAATGTATGTGCGTATGTTAAACTTTTTCTTTAAAATGCTACTCCTCCTACAGTTTTGCTCTATTCGTTTTGATATTACCCCTGAGTGTTCCCTGGGTGGTCCCCCACCTGGCTATTATTTTTTTTTTTTTGACGATTGACGAAAAACTGACAAAATGGTGGCACTTTTGTGCCCATTTTGACCCATTTTTAAAATGCTACTCCTCCTACAGTTTTACTCCAATCCTTTAGATGTTACCCAGGGATATTCCCCAGGGGTTCGCCTACCGGACGATTACTTTTTTCGCTGTTCGCCAAAAACTGCCGAAATGGCGGAACTTAGAAGTTTGGCAAAAACTGGAATAAATAGTAGTAAGTAACTGAATTGTCAAACCATTCATTTCTCTCAGTCTTTTTCAAATAGTTATAAAATTTTCATCGAAAGTTCCCTAGGTGCTTCTCCACCTCCAACATCCCTTTTCCGGTAGCTTCCACCCGGCAAAACTCGTTTTTGTATATTAAAATTATGAAAAAGTTACGTCCAGAAACAAAGTTCTTCATTTTTTGTCCTAACAGTATTTCTTTTCAGAGTTTTTCTCTCTTTCCTTGTTTGGTTACTCGGCTGGGTCATGTCCTTGGACAGGCTTGTTTATGATTAGGCAAAAAAAAAAAGGGGGGCGGACATTTTGGCGAGAAAGTTCAAAGTATGTAAGTAAAATCTTAAATAAATGCTGGAAAATAGCCTTAGTGAATTATCAAGCATTATTACCTACATGGCTGTTCCTTTTTTGTGATTGACCAAAATATTGGCGAAAATTTTGGCGAAAAACCAGAAATAATTCATCTTACTGTCCTGTAATTTTAACTAGAGCTAGCAAGCATTACTAACTACCTGGCTGTTGCAATTATTTGTGATTGGCACAGGGCGAAATTTTTGGCGAAATCAGTAAAATCTTTACGAACTCCAAAAAATTAACCCTGTTGATTTGTAGTTGTAAGTAAGAGTCGCATACATTTCCACCCACCTATCTGTTTTTTTTTTTTACCAATTTGTAAATATTGGCCAAAAACAATTTTCTGGAAAAAGTATCTCCTGGCCTTTTCATGGACATGTTCTAAAATGATGGAGGTTAGGGTGCGTAAGTGTCCACTTGACCGTTGCTTGTTTTGGGTATTCGCCTAAAATTGGCGGAAACCAATAATAATAATAAATAAATAAAATGAAAAATTCAATAAAATCTGAATGGATTCCAGGAAAATAGCTTCATTGTTTTGAACTTCTAAGTGTAGGTAGCATTCATTACTACTCACCCGGACATTACTTGTTTTTCGTTGTTGACCAAAATATGGCGGAAGCATTAGCTAAAAACAGAAAAAATCAGTAAAATCTTAACTCACACCAGCGAAATGTCCTTTACTGTCTTCAAATTTTAGATAATGATAGCCATCATTGGTAATTTCCTGACTATTTCTGTTTTTCTTAATTCGGAAAAATTGGTGGAATTTTCGAAAACCAATATCTCACTAAAATCTGGACTAAGGCCAGTTATATAATCTTACTTTCTTAAAAGCTTGAATTGGGGAAGAGGCTATTTGAACCTACTTTGCCATTGTTACCTCTCTCTCTCTCTCTCTCTCTCTCTCTCTCTCTCTCTCTCTCTCTCTCTCTCTCTCTCTCTCTCTATCTATCTATCTCTCTCACTCACTCACTCTCTCTTTCTCTCTCTCTCACTCTCTCTCTCTCCCTTTCTCACACACACACACTCCGTCTCTCTTTGTCCATGTTTTTGTGATGTTCTGTTAATATTAAGTCGTAGGTGGGCAAAGCTTTCCTATCTCTGTTCATCCAGTGTTCATACCACTGCGATAGAATCAAGTGTATCCGTCCAAAGTCCCTTTCGATTACATTTCGCACGCCAATCTTCTGTGCGGTTGTATGTAACAGTCAATCTGTCGTTGTTTGTAAATACAAATTCTATTTCAGAAAAAATGTACCGTCAAATGTTTAATTTCCCACAAGCCCGTAAGATTCAGCGAAAATTTCAAAACTTTGTAAAGTAACTTTTTTTGATAGATTTTATTACCCGGGTGGAGGGGAGGGACGATCGCATATGTACTGGTTACCATGCGTTTCCATAACTTTTAAAACGGCCGCCAAATCACATACTGCTGATTTTGAAATAATACGTCCTTTTTTAACCCAACGCGTAGTACTTTTCTTAAAGTGCCCCCTTTTGTGGGAAACGCGGCAGTATTGAATGAAAATTATCTCTCTTTTTGATGAAATTGGTACTCCACGCAGACCGCTTCTAGCCTCATAATTAGCTTTTGGACACGCATGGTAACATATGATACCAGTCGCCGTCACCTTTCCCTCCCCCCTCCCCCCTCCCCCCCCCCCCCCCCCGAGGACCCCAGGTTTCATTGTGGCATGTACCCCAAGCGCATACCTGACGCACGCTTCGGAGTAGCCTATGTCGTAGTTAGAACAAGCAACACCAAGTCTTACAATGTATTCATTCCTCCCCGCAGAGCTTATGGATGAAAAGGAAAGACTTGCCCTTCTTATACACAGCCAGGGACAACGCAATGGCCTGAAGTTGTACAACAAGTTACTTCACCAAGGTAATCGGACACTGCTTGTAGGAGCTCTTGTATAATGCCAACGCTGCCAAAAACATCACCAGTTTTACTCGAACCCTTTTAATCTCTTAGATTTATTCAGTAGAGTTGCTGGAGCCGTACCAGTGTTATTAATCAGTAAAATAAACATGTTGACAGGGGGACTGCTAAAAATAGCTGTGTGAACTTTTCAGAAGTCGGGCACTGGATGTATAGCTCATCGCTGTCTTACGATGTGCTTATAAGGGCACTGGATGTATAGCTCATCGCTGTCTTACGATGTGCTTATAAGATGCATCTTTGATAGCCACATTTCAGAGTCCTTGTGAACGTGGACGTTATAGGCTAGAAGAATCGTTGTAAGAGTTATTTCGGCTGTATTTACTATTATCCCCCGTTTAACGGAGGGATATAGTTTTGAACTTTTCGGTCCGTCCGTCTGTCTGTCCGTCTGTCTGTCCGTCTGTCACGCTTCAGTCTCACGCGTCTACAGGCCACATTAATAGACGGATTCGTTTCAAATTTTGTACACGGCTTCTCTGGAACCTTCCGCAGTGCAGTGACCAAGAATTTTCCGGATCGACCAAAAATTGACGAAATGGCGCACATTTGAAAATTGGCACTGGATTTTATATATACGGCAGTCTCACGCGTCTACAGGCCACATTAATGAATGGATTCGTTTCAAATTCTGCACACGGGCTCCCTGGCACCTTCCGCAGTGCAGTGATCAAGCATTTTCCGGATAGGACTTGACAAAATGGCGAATTCTTCAAAATCGGCGCTGTACTTAGCGTACCTACGACAGTCTCACGCGAATACTGGTTAATGGATTGATTCGTCTAAATGTTAGACACTACGTCGACTTACATCCTTCCACTTGTAAATTTTTTTTTGCGTAGTCAACACGCAACAGCCTTACACAAACCATATCCCCCACGGGGGATAGACGTACTCCTCGAGACGTAGTCAGGTTCCAACTTATGTTTTAAATGTAAGACGTTTAAGATTAGAACAATACTGGGCCTTGTTATCTTGCGGACATGTATATTTTGTTTCGCAGTGGTAATGTGAAAGTTAACCATGTTCATCCAGGTTTTTGAGAAGTAAAACAAAACTGTTTGAACTCTCCACTTATGACAGGGGTCAATGTGGGTCAAGGCGTATGGACACCAAGTGAGAACCAACAGTTGGTTGACAACTGGACAAATTACTTCAAGGTACCCGTTTTTTTTTTTTTTTTTTTTGTTTTTGTTTTTTTTTTTTTTTGTATTTTTTTTTTTTTTTGTATGACTAGTTTTTTTTCATGTTTAAATATTGTAAAAAAAAAAGAAAAAAGGGCAGATGTAAACATTGAATTTCAACAATTAAACAATGATTTCATGTAGTGTTAGTTTGAATCAGAAAAACAGGGTTTTGGTACTAAATGCAGGTAAATCGACAACTTTCAGTTTCAACTTCTAACTAGCCTTATAATGATAGCATGGGGCAAAAAAAAAAATTATGTTAAAATTTACATAACAGTTAGGTCATTGTAACGAATTACTTTTTTCCGAACTGAGCGTTTTACATTTTTAGCCCTCAGCCAATATTGGCTGAAGGCTGTTGCTGTCGGTCCGTCCGTCCGTCGAGCCGTGTGTCTGTCCGTAAACTTTTTTTGTCCGGCCGATATCTTAAAAACTATTTATCGAAGCCTCACAACAGCTTACAGGAATAAAGTATATATAGTGTAGATGTGCAACGGGGCGTTCAATTTGTCACTTTTCCGTCCGTCTGTCCGTCCGTCACACTTTAAACTTTATTTGGGGCGATATCTCAAAAACTATTCATCGGATCTACATCAAACCTTATAGAAAGAAAGTATGCATAGTGTAGATGTGCATCGGGGGTTCAGTTTTTCAAATGTCCCTCCGTCTGTCGCACTTTAAACTTTTTTTGTCCGGGCGATATGCCAAAAACTATTTATCGGAGCTTAACCAAACCTTACAGGAAGAAAGTGTATATATTGTTGATGTGCAACGAGTTTTTTTTTCAATTTGTCAAATGTCCGTACGTCCGTCCGTCCTTCACACTTTAAACTTTTTTGTCCGGGCGATATCTCAAAAACTATTCATCGGCTCTTCACCAAACCTTACAGGAAGAAAGTATGTATAGTGTTGATTTGCAATGGCTGGGAGGGGGGGGGGGGGGTTCAATCTCTCAAATGTCCGTCCGCCTGTCCGTCCGTCGTTTTTTAATTTTTTTAATTGTCCGGGCGATATCTCAAAAACTGTATATCGGAAATACACCAAACCTTACAGAAAGAAAGTATATATAGTACAGATGTGCAAGGGGGGGGGGGGTCAATTTGTCACTTGTCTGTCCGTCTGTCCGTCCGTCGCACTTTAAACTTTTTGTTGTCAGGGCGATATCTCAAAGACTATTTATCGGATCTTAATCAAATCTTACAGGAAGAAACTGTGTATAGTGTAGATGTGCAACGGTCTGTCGCACTTTAAAGTTTTTCTTGTCCGGGCGATATCTCAAAAAGGTAACTCGCCCACAGTGATTTCACTGCTCTTGACTGAGGGCTCTGCATTACCGATGCCTATGTTTTAAAAATGTTATTTCCAGTTGAAACAGGATTAGCATAAATTGGAGGAAACTGGAAAAAACCTGGTTAGATGTTAACAGGGAATCGGTGCTATCAGGGTTTTTCTGTAATTCTTAGGGAATTCTTTTAATGGTCTATAAACTGGAAATTTGGTTCTCCATTTATCTAACTGTCCTCGAGTTGTAAAGAGTAGCAAGAGAACGTTTTAAAAATCAATAGTTTTGAATTCAGTTTAGATTGGATTCAATTTATGTTGAATTTAGATTGAACTCTAAACTGATTTCGTAATGTTGAATTTGGGAAACGTCCGTTTCGATAATAAAGAACATTCCATAGAGATGCAGCTCGGATCTTGGTCAGATTATTCTAATAGTGTGACCTCTGGGTGATGCGTATCAGAACCCTATGTAACCAAAATTATTACTAGATATCAATGATGTAGCAGCTGGGTCGCTGCTGGTCACATTGTCACTGGACATTCTTGTTCATGTTATGTTTTCCGTCTAGGAGTTCCCGTGTGAGGACCCTTCCGACTTCTTGCAGTTAAACAAGCTGGAAAAGTCTCGGCAACGGCGGGTTAAAGACGCGATACGCAATACAAACTTCTGGGTTAGAATAGGTATTCCTTTTTTGGGTCCATGCTGCGTTGATTTTAACAACATTCGGTGAAGTCATCCTGCTGTTTAAACTTTTTTTTTCTTCAATTAAATCAGTTAGCTGAATATTTCAGTAAAATCAAAAACTTGTGGATGATCAGAAAATTTCAGTTGGGGTTTTGAACAGAAATGCAGAAAGCATTCAAGGTTCTTCTAAATTCTAATCAGATTACGAAAGCCGGATTTGAAAATCAGACTCAGAACCGGTTGATTATGGGGAGAACTGCATTTCCGAAACCGGTAGAACAATTAATTTGCATTTATATGGTACTGTTAAGTGGTAACTTATTGACCTGGGCATTAATCGTTAATAAAAAAAAAACACTTTTTTGTCTCGTTTTGGACTGCACTCGCCGACGATGTCACACAAGGGATGACGTAATGACATGGACACTGGTCTCTGGTTTTAAGGTCACGTGATTAGTGTCTCGTGAACGCATTTGGAATGATAGTTGTATACCAAGACAATGTTTATTTTGGGGTTGCTCAAAGTGGATCTCAGTCACAATTGCTCACACCCTTCCTATTTAAAAAAAAGTTATAATAATTGATCGCTGATGTAAGGCATGAGTTGAAGGTTCTGACCCACTTAAATCCATCCTGTTTTGTGCCGGATTTCTCTAGTTATTCATTGTTCGTTTTGTATTATTCAGGAAAAGGGATACCTCGTCATCTGCATGCTATAAGAGATCACCTTACCGGGATATTTTTACGGGCGAATTTGGATACTCCAATGCAGTAAGTTATTTTTAAGACTCTGGTTGAATGCAATAGGAGGTATTGATCGGTGTTGTACATTTTATGTATATATCTGGGTAAAACTGCCTTTCAAAGTCCTAATCTTGCCAGTATTTGGCCCGGATTATTATGGTCTTACACTTGAATGTTCCTCAGATTGTCTGCAACTAGTCTATTAATTTTTGGAGGGAGACTGACTTTTAAAAAATTTCGGGTTTTCAATTTTTATATTACCCCATATACCAGGTTATTGTTTTGCTTGGGGATCTGCCAAAAAAAAAAAAAACTGGTGGAATAACGGAGCTTTTAATTTTTAAACTGAAAAATTTAGACAGTTGATCACATCTTTATCTTCAAAGACTCATAAATTTTTTTTCGTAACGCTTTCAAATTTAAATGTTTTCCTTTCGGCCTGCTCTAATGTATTTTGCACATCGAATTTTGAAAAATTTGTCACATACAGATTGTCAGCTAAAGCTGGTGGGTGCTTAAACAATTCGATGATCCTGTACCTGAGCAGGAGCCCGTGAAATGGCGGAGTTTTGACAGCATCTGTTTCACATATGACAGTGTTGGAGGCGTGGAGAACGTTGAAATCTTTCACAAACCGTTATCATTTAGCCTTATGTGCATTCTTCTGTTTGATCCCCTTTTGGGTTGCTTGGCGTCCTTGGTGACGCCGCACTGTAGCAGTTGGGGGAAAAATTTGAACATTAGTACTTTCTCCACAGTAGAAACATGTTCAGTTGCAATACATATAGGGGTTTCGAGTCAATTGACAGTCAGGATTTATAAAAAATCCGATTCTTTCCCAATGATGATTACACATTACAGTATTACCTAGAATAACAAAAGTTTGCACTGAGTGGTCACTTAGCTGACAAAAAAAGTGTTGGCTTGAAATTATTTTCGTTTTCTGCAGTTGGCGAATCTTTATGTTTTAACGTCTTAGCTATGAACGTAGCACGAATTTAAAACATATTGTGAATTGCTTATTGTGTCATGCGTTTAACAAAATGCTGCTTAAGCAACTTAACAAAATGGGATCAGACAGTGGGAGGCTGCTCTTGTTCTGTTGGTCACTGTTATCAGATAGCAGTATATCGACACAACCTTTTTTAAATACGCATAAAAAGGTGAAGATGTGTTACATCGCATGTACGGAAACATTGGTTACATTACGCACTGAGAGGGCAGAGGCATGTTTCTGATGTTTAAGGGATTCTGTCAAGTATGCACTGGCCAATTGACGATTGTTGTTGTTCATGGAATATTGAAAAAAAAAATGTTGATTTTTCTTTCTATTTTGGATATTTAAAAAAATGAAAACATAAACATCAGTTTGTTTTTTTTTTATCTTGAATATGTAAAAAAAAAATCAAAAAATGATTTCTTGATTTTTTTTATACCTTGATCTTAATTACGATTTAAATCATGACATAAATCAGTTGATTTAAATGATACCAACCCTGTTGACGATCGTGTTTAACGTATGAATATCACTGTCAAATGATTTTGGCCTTCTCCAAAAGGCACCAAGCGTAATGAAACTTCTTCCAAGAATGGATTCTTGGAGCGTGTGTACAGGAAATGCTATCGATCGAATTATTGACTTTTCTGTAGAAAATCAACATATACCAGCATGTTTATGGGGAAAAGAACTCGCGCCAGAATGCGTTTAAAACATATGAATGAGTTTTACCTTAATTTGCCTGACATGACACAGACGATGCTGGATGTGTGTATCGAAGTAATTATTTTAATTATTTATTGTGGTCCGAAGCGGCGTACTTTACGAGCATGCTTTCGAAATGTTTTAGGTTCACACCCTCTGATGACAAGAGGCTACTCGCACTGCACAAGCTGTACAACAATAACTGGTCTCGTATTGCTGAGTGCCTGGGCAAGGACCGCAAGATGACCTACCACCGCTACAAGAGACTCCTCAAAGCAGCAAATGAAGAGTCTAGCTGTATGTAAACAAGACTTTGGTCCACACTATTTAAAGCAGTGCGGTGCCGCTAATACAGTGAAACCTGCCGTGAACACCTCTTATAAAACAAACAACTAACGTACGAAAACGTGGTTTTTCGTTTGGGCTTCTACAATTTCTTCATTTGTTCCCCGCCACCGTGCTGCACGGCCGTCTGTCCGCCACCAATAGTAATAAATTTGTACGCCCCATATTTCAGTAGGTATTCAAGGGTTTATGTTTATTTCTACCACAAAAAAAGACCACATATTGGAGACAGACATGAGAAATCTCCGCTTTTTCCGCTTTTTTGGGCTTCAAATTTATGGTCTCCGAGATCAATGCCTTCGGCCCTTCAAAAAAAGGGGTTTGGACAACTCGGCCCATTACCAACTCGGCCCACTACTACTCGGCCCTTTTTGGACAGCTCGGCCCAAACTTTTTTTGGACGACTCGGCCCACTTTACCGACTCGGCCCATCTGTGAAAGACGACTCGGCCATTTTTTGCCACTTGACTATTTACTATTTGAGTTTTTATTACTGATTTTGATTAGAACTAGCAGGCCTTTTATGACACAGTTATGATTTTTAATACGATTTAATCAAACAATGAAAGACGAAAGACATTTGTTACATGAGATTATTAAAGGCGGGAGATGTTTCTTATGATGTGTAGGGTTCGGTTTGGTGGGGTTTTTGTCCACTTTTTGGGCATTTTTAACGAAGTGACTCCTTTTTTCGAAACCCACCCAGTTTTTCTGGGCCCAACTGAGTCACACTTTCCTTTTTTAAGTTAACTTTCCTGAGAACTCAGCGCGAACCCTGATGTGCATTGTTTTTCACGCTGACACAGATGACTGCAAGTAATGAATACTGTGTTATTCAGCCCAACCGCAATTTTTACTACCTTCGATTGCATTTCTTATGATCAGCATTGTTTTTCACAATGACAGAGATTACTGAAAGGAGTCTGAATGCCATAAACTTTAAATATTACAATACCCATTTAACACACCATTTTACGGTTTATGATGTGGATACAAATACCAATCGCCATGCTCTTCACGTGTTATGGTGATAACGGGTCATTTACACACCGAAAATGGCCCTTCAACACTCTTTAAACTTGGTTCTTAAAAATTGCAATAATGTTGTTCACGTGGTCGTCTAACTGGTACAGATTACAATTAATTCCCATCACTCTCAACCAAAATAACCGAATTTAATGAGCGATTTGCAATTGATTTTACTCACGAATGTTACATTGTAAACGCAATTAATTGTTCACAACAATAATTGCTATTCATTTCAATCAAAGGTAGCACTGGAGCTCCCTTGATGTGCAATCAAATCTTTGATCTAACAATCACAGAGCACAGAAACGTGTCAAAAGAACTCTGTTATTGTTTTGAACAAACATCTTTCATCTTAAAAATCACACAGAGTACATAAATAAATTGTATATTTTTTATAAATTGCGTCTAAATGATTCTGTTATTGTCATGAGTAAGAGTTGCATTGCACTGCATTAAAACCCGTGATTCTTGGTTCCGAGACTTAAGAAATTTTTTTCATAATTAAAATGGTGTGTAAAAGTATTAAAGGTTGGTGCCGACTTTGAAAGGTGGTACCAACTTGCCCATAGAAAGTGGCGCTGACTTGACCAAAAACTACCGACAATGTTTCGTGCCTATTCAGTTAGGTGCCGACTTGTCCATACCCCTGGTAAAAAGTTTGTTTTTCTGTGTAATAATCTCACACTGTCATTTACAATTACAAGTGGTTTGTTCTCCTGACACATGCATAATCGACAATGGACAAAGTTCCAGCCCTTCTTCCATAAAGGACACTAAAAACACTCGTAATTTGGAGAAAATTTTCGATAAAAATGTTTTGGGCCGAGTTGGTAATTTGGGCCGAGTCGTCTTTCATGAATGGGCCGAGTTGTCCAAAAGTTGGGCCGAGTCGTCTTTCGCGATGGGCCGAGTTTGTGTGGGCCGAGTGGGTAATGGGCCGAGTTGTCCAAAGACCCAAAAAAATCTCGGCTTTTTTCGCCTCCGGCTGTTCTCATGTCTGTGGAGAGACGTGCGATTATTCTTCGTTTTCGTAAAAATTGAAAATTTGCCATTTTTTTTATGTAGCGTGGACAAAAAAAGATGATGACATGTTAAGAGAAGCTGTGCGGAAGTATAGCGACGGAGAGTACTATCCGTGGAAGGCGATCGCGAGGCATGTGGAAGGGCATACTTTCGCAGAGTGTAGCGCTCGATGGTAAGAAAGCAGTGATTCCGGTTTCTGGGGGGAGGGGGGTGTGATCGGTAAAGATGTTTAATATAAGTTACTCTCTCAGAAAAGAAAACTTCTCATCCACTTTATGAACTGCGTCTCCTCTCGGTTCACGGACTGGACAGCAATAAGTCAGTTTATTGAATTATTGAACTATCGGACAGATATCCGTAAGTAAACGGATGACAAGGCGACGCGAGCTTTGTTGAATACTTCATTGAATTAAGTAAAGAGGCCATACTGATGCGAGGAAAAAACACTAAAGCTTTTTTCTCACCAGTACAATTTAGCATGTTGTCTTTTTGCTTTAGGGGCGCATTAAGTATGGACGCTAAGAAAAGAAAATAAAGAAGACGGAGTACAGAATCGTTAGCTGCAGACAGGTGAGTCCTTAGTCATCTCTCCGTGCTGTATATAGCGTGGTATAAGCTAATAATATGTAATGACGTCAGTGATAAGTACAGTGCGAGGCAGTTTTATTAACTGTGAGATGACAACAAGTCTTTTTGTTTTGTTTCAGTGATGTATTTTGTCTGGTTCTAGGGTTACACAAAGCAACCACACTTAACTGCTGCACGTCACAGAACGTAAAGAAGAGGAGGTCAAAGTTCATGAAAGAATAAAGAAAGTCAATAACTATTCAAAAGTTGCAGTGAAAAATAAGTCTATGCATAATTTTAAGTACGGATGTAACTCACTGTTTATTATAACCGTGTGTGCTGTGACGTTAATCGATTGAAGAAGCGTTTGCTCTTTCTGCTGTATTGCATTTATCGGTGCGTTGTGTTGCCCAGTGCTGGCTCCACCTTCGTGGACCACATGGAAGGCGTTCTAACGTATCACAGTTTTAGCGAGTCGGCAGTTTACTGTTGCACAAAGTTAGTGTTAATATGAAAGGCGTTCATCATAATCCTTCTCACGTGTGTTCACGTTTATTGTAAGGCAATTTTCCACTGTCCATATCAACCTTCAGGCATCACAGATTCGTTCAGAATAAAATATCTAAAGGACGCACGTACCTTAAATCACCCGATTTTTTTACATCTCCCCTCATCTTCTCCCACCCCCTCCTGTATGCATAATTTGTGACGACACCCGTTCACCGTAACAAGTGGTTGGCCAAAACCCATCTTCCCCCCCCCCCCCCCAAGGTGCTTTATGTGTTTCATGTTCTGGGTTTTCAATTACTTGTTTTGAGCTTTCCATCAAATTGCTGGAAATTGCAGGACATTTGTTAGATCTTAATTACGGATGTTTTAAGCATAAGTAATCATATACACGGTTACCATATATGTTTGATGCGATAGATCGTTTGCATTATAATAAGTTGAAAAATAAAGTTTCAGTTTGTGAAGTTACAGAAATGTGTAAACTAAAAGGGAACATTACGGTAGCTTACAATGATCCGTCGTCGTAAGTTGTCAGGAACTGATGAAATAATGAAATTCTACTTGTTGATAATTTCTTTATCTGTAGATTGCGAATCCTGTTATGACAAATAAAAG
This sequence comes from Protula sp. h YS-2021, assembly GCA_949752745.1. Taxonomy (NCBI): domain Eukaryota; kingdom Metazoa; phylum Annelida; class Polychaeta; order Sabellida; family Serpulidae; genus Protula; species Protula sp. h YS-2021. The sequence continues at coordinate 34,084,866 of OX457027.1, read as the reverse complement.
ATTAGATAGTCTGTCTAGGTGGAGCTTCATTCTGTGGGCGATTAAATATTTTCAGAGCCGAGTGGGACTTGGACACAAAAACCTTCCAAATCCTTCAGTTTTTTCCTACTGGAAACGAAAATTACTAATTTGTATGAAACAACAAGAATGTCCGGGGACAATGTGCCGTAAAAGCAAAGACATTACTGATATTGGAGGCAGAACTATAAATATTGCTTGAACCCACGACGTAGTGATTATTATCCCAATACCTTACCGAATTATCTGTCCAGGCAAGTGGTTGGGTGGCTGGTGAAGGAGCACATTGTGCGTGTTTTTTTAGACCCCCAACCGGGCGAGCCCGGGGGGGGGGTCTTCTATAGGATTGCCCCCTGTCTGTCCGTCCGTCTGTTCGTCCGTCCTTGTGTCACACTTTGGATGCTATTTTGTTTCCACGCAAGTTCTCCGAAACTTTTTACCTTAGGCATATGCTACCTTGCACAGTGAATATATATATTGAAGTTGTGCAAGGTCGTGTTATTCTTCAAATCGGTAAAAAAGTATCAAAATGGCGACTTGTGTCCGGTTGGGGTCTGCCCCTTCGACGATAGCTTTTTTGTTTTTTTTTTTTTGTTTTTTTTGGCCTATAAACAAAATCCTAACAGAAAAATAACACGAGCATCCTAGACATGTACCCCAGTATGTATGTATGTTTTGAGAAAAATCGACTCATTAATGTCATAAGAACTCACTGCGAACAGACGCGCGGACGGACACAAACACACCAAATGCTATATACGTCTCCCTTAGGTGCAGACATATAATAATAACAGTTAATATGAGCACACAGATATGAATATTTGTACATTGCTCGTTCGGTGTATGAAAAAAAGACCAAAAAAATGCGTATTACTTAACAAAGAAATATGAAAAAAAAAATTATTTAGCAAAAAACGTTTTTTAGAGGTTTTAACGACTATTTTGAAAAAAATAACGGTTCGTGATAAAAAAAGGTCTTTAAGAGGTTTTAGCGACTAAAGACTGGTGTGTTCATTTGAGCATTGCACGTGACAACGACACACTAGGGGAACCAAACTAAAAATGTTAACGTAATTGTAGACAATCTAAAAGTAATCCTACCGCGGTTGAATAATCTCTGACAATTACAAGGTTACGGTCGTGTCACAGCGCAAAAACGGCTGAGAAAAATTTCTTTCGGCCACAGAACGATTGAGAACAAACTTCTTTGCCACAAGGTTAGAGTCGTGTCACTATACAGAATGTTGAGAACAAGTCATTTCGTCCACAAGGTTGGGACTGTGCCACAACATAGAACGGTGAAGAGAAGTCATTTCGGTTAAAAGGCTACGGTTCTTCCAAAACACGGTTGAGAACAGGTTCCTTCGCTCACAAGGTTAGGACCGTGTCACAACGCAAGCCCTCTAGTCACAGGATTACAGCTTTGACACAATGAGGAGACGGATGACAACAGCATGAAGAAAATATTTCAAATTCTTTTTGAAAGTTTATTTATTGAAAATAGTTTTCTGGATAACAACGCACGACACTGAGATCACATGACACATGAGGCGTGAGATTATTACTATAAGCACACTCCGTAGTAACAAATGCGTTCTTCTCATCCCATGATCACAACACACTGGATTCATTATTAAGGCCAGACAAAATTACCTTGTCCCCCATTCCCGCTGTGAGTAGATTTTTTAAAAGAATCGTTAACAGATAAAATCATACGATAAATCACTGGCAGTAACCACTGTTGTTTAAACAAAATGGAAACAATAAATAAAAGATTTATTAACATCAAACAGAAAGACACTATATTATGTGATTGAAAATGTGTTGAAATTTCCCTTAAGATTTAAGATTTTATCAGGTGTTCGCCAAGTTGAAAAATGTCTTATTTCAATTAACGCAATTTCAAAGTCTGTTCACTTGTTAAGTACCTTCGCGAAACCACGTCACTTAATATCTAACCAGCCACGGCTACGTTACTTATAAAGTAGCTCAGTTGCGTTTTCTATCAGGGGAAAGTAAAATTTAAATAAATAAATTTACAAAAATAGATGAGACACGGCGTTTATTACGTCTCTTTGGATGAAGAAAAAGGCAAAATTCTTCCTCGAAATATGGCGTTAACATGGAAGACTTGTCCTATAAGTCATCGAAATTTCTCCGCACAACCGCCAAGAACACAAATGATCCGTTGATGTGGCGAATACAATATTTAGCACATATTGACTTATTTCAAGTAAACATGAAGTGTTGCTGAGTCAGCTATTTCATACCTGTTCAATAAATCTCTTCATGAACAGAAATAAGTCGACATATGTTTCGTTACAGGAGGACTTAAATGACGTCACAGGAGGACTTAACTGGCTTTTTGATTATATTTGTGCATTCGAGTATGTACAGATTTCATACCATTTGGACAGGATAAGAGAGCATTAACAATGCACCTCGGACAAAACGACATCGACAAAAACTTCAGCCACATCCGCTCATGTCGTCTAATAATAAAAGTATTAGATTTTACGAGCAGATTATTTACAACCGAGTCGCGCAAAAAACCTTTCACAAAACAGTTTGCAAAACTCCCGTAAAACAACCCTCTTATCAAACTTGTGCTTCTAGTATGATGCGCTTACCACTAACAAACCCAAACCGTTTCACATAAGCCATATTTTCAGGGCATTAACGCTAACAGATCACATGTCTTCGAGCAAATAAGCAGGCAGAAACGCTACCACAGGACAGCACGACTCTTCCTCACGGGATGTCATATAATACTCAAAATATAATCCAATATCAATACTAAAATAAATTCAAATCTAAGCAAGAAACAGAAAACACAGGCATCAGAGATGCAAAGCCCCCAGCCTGCGCCTTTATGTTCAACGCCTTATATCAAAGCTTTCACGTCGAAGTGTTGCGTACAAAGTCGCTTGTATGCAATACACGAAAAATTGCCTGAGTTCACAGGGCCATAATTTCCAAATTTTTTAGTCGATCAAACTGAGGGCCGTAACGTCAATTTTTGGTCGCTTAAACTGAAAACATTGACGCTGCACATCTTCAATATATATTCTTTCACTGTGCAAGGTTTCATAGCTTTATATCAAAGCGTTCATGTCGAAGTGATGCATACAAAATCGCTTGTATGACAGTGCAATGCACGAAAAATTGCCTAAGTTCACAGGGCCATAATTTCTAAAATGTTTAGTCGATCAAACTGAAACCTTGACGTTACACACCTTTACTATATGTTCTTTCACTGTGTTAAATCTGAAAACGATCTGACCACGGAAACTTAACGTTTGGGTGCGTAAAAAATATAGCACCCATAATGTTAACGGACGAACAGACGGACAGACTAACCGATAGCAATAGCCCTCAGCCAAAATTTGGCAGGGAGCTAAAAACACATTACGATTTCTCCTTATTATAATGGGCCGCCCGCTGCCCGGCCATTCTGCCGAATACGACACACTCCAGAAGGCTATTGCCGCCCAGTCTGTTCCTGCCATGCACCCCTCCCGTCACCTCCCCCGCCGCGTACACCCCGGCCAGCGGCTCCGTCTTACCACTGGCGCTGACCAATACTTGTGCCCGAGCATTGATCTCGATGCCTCCCATGCAGTAGTGCAGCGTGGGCGTGATGTACGCCAAGTAGAAATGATCGCCGTCGTTTGGTATCGTCGGGAAGACGGCTTTACCAAATTCGTCCTCGCTGTCTTCTGCCGCGGCCCCGTAGCTTTTCAGCGTGTCACGTAGATTCTGCTCCGGGACACCCATGTGCTCTGCCGCACCCGCTAGATTCTTCACGTCAATGATCAGGCCTTTGAACTTGTAGAAGCCGGCAGAGGGCGCGCTGAACTTGTTAATGATGGCGTCGGTGAGGAGCATGGCCGATACTATGGGGTTCTCCTCCTTGTCCCCAAAATGCCAGCCCTGATCCAAGATTTGCTGCGTCACGTAATCGCGTCTTCCTAATTCGTTACAAAATCGCTTGCCGGCTTTGTCCAATAAAATCGCACCACATCCCCGAAGCGCTTCCGGGGCGAGAAACTTGGTGTGAAAGGTCGGGTCTTTCGGGTCAAGAAAGCCCGTAGGGTGCACCTGCACTTGATCCATATCGATGAGTGACACACTCATCTGCCCTCGGACGACCTTAATGATGTCCCCCGTCGCCCAGGGGCCATTGGTCGTTGGGTAGCCATAGAGATCAGGCGTGTACTGCCGAAGCAGTGACGTGTCCGTGTGGTCATTCGCGTAGCCTCCTGACGTCAGCACGACTGAACCTTCCAGGACTTGTGAATCTCCTGACTCATCCTTGAACTTGACACCGCCCACTTTCCCGTCCTCGCTCTTGTGCAAGCCTTGAAATAAACACTTCGTTTTGACTGTCACATACCCGCTAAGCTCATTCTCCACATACTTTTTAAGCGTGTTCACTATGGTGAAACCGACGGGCACGGGCTTGCCCTCGGGCGTGGGCCGGAAGCGGTGGGTCCTGGCAGCGCTGTGCCCTCCCAGCTGCACGATATCGGACAGGTTCAGCCCGTAGGAGAACAGGAAGTCGATGGCCGAGGCACTGCCTTCCGCCAGGACACGAACCTTTTCTGGATCCGAACGTCCACCGCCTAAGAAACAGAAAAAAAAACAAAATAGATTTGCTTCAAACCGACTGCTATAAGCTCTCGTAAACATTTCACTTTACTCTTATTTAAATAAACTCAACCAAAGAAGTGCAGCTAGTAAAAAAAAAAATGTTTAAAATTACATTGTTGTGTTGTTGACAAAAGTTTATCTTACCCCCACTCGGATTACTTTACCCTTCTAAAATATTTTCGTTTAATGTTATGAACATTTTTTTACCTAGTGATAAAATAGCTGCGCCGTGAGTTGAAAGGGCGGCAGCCGGCAAAAATTAAAAATGTTTGCACCGTAAAGGAAACCCAACCTTGGAAAAGTCCTTCACTATCCCAAGACTGTCACACTTACCAGAAGCAATTATATCTTTAATGAAATACTCGACAGAATCCGCGATTTCGTGTTCTTCCTGAGTTTTCGTGCCCACACCGTTGATCCCTGTAACAAAAGACGAGTCCTCAAATGTCAGTTATAGTTTTATTTCATTGAAATTTGAATTTCTAACAGCTTTTTAATTAAAGAAACAAAATATCGTCAAGAACCCAACTGCGGACTTAAACTACAGAGAAGACCATTCTTGCCAACCAAAACAATTAGGTTTTGTTATATAATTATTATTATTACTATTTTTTGCTAAAATTGAAATGCTACTGTAAACAGCATCAATTCAGTTTTCCTAATTATTATTTTGTTTCGAAATTTGAAATGTTGCTTCAAATAACATCACTGCAATAAAACATCATCATAAAAACAACGAAATTTTAATTGCTACAATAAATAGCATTATTTCCAACTTTTAATTTTTTCAATTGGCACAAACGGTCTTCTGTAAACATTCATTGGGTGTAGGGAAAGAATAGAGGGTGAGCCTGATAATCCAATCTGGATGGATTTGAACTGAGAAATACAAAGGTTTGATACATTGTTCTGTCACACGATCAGTTAGTTTTTTCATAGCAGCAGGCCCTAGCGTCACAAACAGGCACTAAATGAGCGTTGTTACATGGTTTCCAGCCCACTGCCACCGCCTTTTTCATTCAATTTCCGTACCCCCCCCCCCAACCCCCACCTCCTCCTACATCCTTTTTCGCCCGATTTGCACCGCGACTACACATCCACTTGTTGACAAGAAAGGAAGCAGAAGCGAACACTATTCCACGGATATGAGGCACTGCACGTTACCATCATAAGATCTATCATAGAGAAAGCCTGCTCGTACCTGAGGTGGCCTTTGCCGAGTTACCGCCCAGCCTCTCTTCCTTCTCGATGATGGTCACTCTCGCACCGTGCTGCACTGCCTCCAGGGTCGCTGATAGGCCGGCCAAGCCCCCGCCTACCACGATCACGTGACCAGAGCCTCCGCCAAGCAGTGACATTATGTTAACCTGGCAGCAAAATAAACAAATTAAAAGAAAAAACAGAAAACAGTGAATTCTTTTCCGCCTTATGTTAGGGATAATGAAAAAATATTATCCTAGCAAATTACGGAAATCTATGCAGATTTCTAATACCTAGAAGTGAAATCTGTTATTTAATTATTTAGTGTTTTTGAACGGTTTACTGTTCGATTGCTGTGTAATTTATTTAACAGCAGCACTCCTTTTCTGAAACGATATCCAGTTCGTTTTGCAAGTTAAGATGACAGCACGTCACACTCTTGAGCTTCGCTTGCGACAATTCACTACACGTAGCATAGACATTGAAAAAGGCCCTTATAATATATACTATCACAAAACAGGTACGAGTTTTTTTGGCCTGCCTAGGGACTACACGATAACAGCCACGTGAGGCTTAAAGGCATGTCGTGTTTTGTTACCAAAGTTCAATTTAAAGTATCTTCAAAGCAACTCCTGCTCTCCACCTACCATAGCAGTACTATAGCAATATTAATACTTGAGGATCGCCCTTTCTTGTATGAACGTGGTGATGCAGGGAGGGTGGGGGGGGAGGGGGAGGGTGGGTGCTTGGCACGTTCCCTTTTATTATTATTTTGTATTTTTCAACTCTTTGTAGACTGCTGCAAAAAAATACTGAGCACCTTAGTGGTCACATTTCGATATAATTTAAGACACCGCTGGGATAATTCTGACCTGCGTCGGTTTTCTAAATGGAGCACAGAAATTTTGCGCCTTCCTAGAGCTGGGATTTCCCAGATGGCGCACACCACTGTTTACCATGTGGCCTAATTAATTTCAAAATGTCTGAACGCCACTCGAGTTATGTCTACATTATAAGACAGCTTTGTCAGGATAAAGTGTTCACATCGTTCCGTTTTTCTGACAGTATCACTTTTGTACCCAACAAATTTAGCCCAATTTAATTGGACAAATGAGAAACAAATTATTAATTGTTTTGATTTTTTCTGCGTCAAAAAGTTGGGAGTGAACTCGGGACATCTCCCGTCACAGACGGACAACATACCGCTGTCGCTGCGTGCCCCTCCCTCCCTCCCCCCGCCCCCGCCCACCCCCTTCCGTTGTTATTGTCACTTTATCACCCCACCCACCACCCCAATACGAACACGAGAGATTTTGTTCAATGTTGCAGGCGTTATACCTTTCCGCTCACCATCCTCTTGACTGTGACAGCACGTCTCATTAACAACGCGAAAGAACATATCAGAACTTTGGCCATTTCAGTGCTGCACCTACAGCAGCTCAAAGCCCTGTAGGTAAACGAGCATTTGCCTTTTATTCACGTTGGTCTTTCCAATGCTATTTCAGCGGCTATGCATTGGGTAGTCAATGTTCTTGCAATAAGTAGAACTAAAACAAATATTTTTGTGATGATATAACTGGAAAGCCTCCACAGTTTAGCTGATTACATATACAATATACCCTCTGTCTGGGTTCACCTCTGTTTCCTGTAGCAGAGCAAGCTTTTCGGTCCCATTTTTTATTAGTTGTTCCACAATTCACCTCTACTTGGAAAAACACATTCCTTATATGGAAGCTTCACTTACAAGGTTTTACATCAACTTTTTTGGTTCCTGCCAATTCCAGGGGGTAATATTAAAATCCACCTGCCTAACCCTTTGCATAGTTTCCACAATGAAACAAACATTTAAATTTAACAATCTTGAGCTGGACATCCGTTTTTTAAATCAAGTCTGTTCAATTCATCGCTGCTGAGCCCTACTCTCAAACTGACGTCTGCATAATGTCGGAATTTTAACTAGAGCGGTCAGTGCCCACAAAACATGAGTGCAGGCATATTACACACTTTCGATCAACACCTGTTTAGTTTCTTGTTTTTGTAAATAAAAACAAGTGTCTCTCGAATAAACCCATATTCCCCAATAATCATTTTCCTGTTTTCTTAATACTGAAATAAAAGATCCATTTCTGCAAACATAATCATAATTCATTGTCAAAATTTAAAAATAAATAAAGCCAGATGTTGATGACTAAAACAGATTTTATTGTACGTCTTGTTTTATCCGAATCTGGAGGATGGTCACTAAAACAGGTTTTACTGTACATCCTTTTTATCCCGGTCAGGAAGTTGGTCACTACAGCAGTTTTACTGCACGCTACCTTTTCATCAGGGTCTGAAAGTTGGTCAAGACAGGTATGTTTTACCGTACGTGTTTTCATCCAAATCTGGAAAAGGTCACCACAAAACAGGTTTTTACTTTACCTTTTTATCCGGGTCTTGAAAGTGGTCGTCACAAATAGGTTTTATCGCAGTCTATTTATCCGGGTCTGGAAGGTGCTTGCTAAATCACTACTTCCCTACTTCATTTTTTTTTTTGCTAGCCGTCACTCATTCACCCAACCCCAATCACCATCTAATTTAGGTACGACTCTAAGCACAACCTTACCCCTTTCACTCAAGGTTACGATTACTGTCTTTACCCTAAGTTACTTATAGCAATGACACATAACCGTGTCTTCGTACATTCTCATCAGCCAAAAAAGCACTAGAATTGCGTTCTTCATAACTGTGCAACACACGACTCACCTAGGTGGGATAGTCGGGAAACATTTTGGTGCCAAAAATGTTGAAATGCTTGCCATAATACAAGATATCAGATGACCCACTTTAAAAGTGAAAAGTACTGCCAGGCACTACAAACAATGCTAACCGCTAATATTCTGTCCCATAAATGAAACAGCTTGGCAACCAAATGAACACAAGTTTGCAGCGAAAAAAAAAACACTGGATGGACCTGCTGAGGCCTGTAAATACGACCATAACATCCCATGGTCAGTCGTAGATAACGACTTCATAATACACCACGCCGGTCCTAATACTGTAACGTGTGTCAAAAGTAACTGTCCGACCTAACCAAGGAATAAACAGATCAAGTTGAAATTGATCCGACTTTTGGTTCTCGAGACACACAACGCATTTTGTTCACAACAGACTTACGCACTCAAGCACGTACACACAAAACGTACAAACACCATGTCCTCCCGTTGGGCGGGGAGATAAAGTAAAAGGTTTAAATTGGTGCCTGATTCCCCCTCTCTCTCTCTCTCTCTCTCTCTCTCTCTCTCTCTCTCTCTCTCTCTCTCGGAGGTAAGCAGATTTAAACTTTTCAACAACAAAAAACAAAAAAAAAAAAACGCTCAAACCCTTTTCCAAGGTGTTCGCATGGAATGCCATCCGGAACAAATATTATTCGGAATAAATGCCACCCCTTTTTGCATTGTATGTTTAAACGTCACCCGGCAAAAACAAGATGTCTGCGAACATTGTACCCGGCCATAAAAACAAAAGGGAAAGGAGAAACCGACCAGTTTTGACCAAATTTAGATTTGCAAGAGGGCCTAACGGGCAACATTGTTATAAAAAATCGTACAGGATCTGTGAGATGAACAGGACTTTTTTGTGTTCCTCTTAAAGCCATCCGTTTATTTGGCCACTTTGCCGAACCGATAACAATTAGAGCGGCCAGAGCACAACTACATAAGATCACCCAAAAATGTCAAACATTTTTAGCAGCCGGTCATTGCCTATTTTGTAAACAAAAAAATGTTTCCCCAGACAGCACCCTCCAACCCTAATTTTCCATGCCCATATTACAGAATAATAAGAAATGAGTTGTGGATATCCTAATTCTCACTTTCTACATACGTCTGGTTGCAGGTGCGGCAGTGTGGAATGTGGTTAATGCGAATTGAGCTTGTACTCTACTTCCAATCTGAGTCTAGAGTGCGATGGCTGCAAACAGGTTTTACACTTACATATTTGTCATCCGAGTCTCCAGGTGAACACGGACAAGCAGGTGTTACCGTAAGCCTTTTTACAAGTCGCCACAAGGTCAATTCCCCACTTTTCGTGATTTTTTGGTGCTTACCTTCACCCCCCCCCCCCAAATGTGACATCACGCCTGTTAAAATAAACAATTAAGTATTTGTGAAACACACGCAGGCCCCAACCGCCCCCGAATTCATAGGGGTATAAAGCGATGACGGACAGACGGACGGCAGGACGGACGGAAGGACACCCCAAATCTATAGGCCCCAATCCGAAGGGTTGGGGCCTAATAAAACTGGAGAAGGGGGGAGGGGGGAGCTTGCAAATTTTAAGATCGGCGCGGTCCGCGCAAAATTTCAGTTTCGCTAAAAAAAGGGGTACTTTCCATCCAGTACAGTAAAAAAGGGGGGTTCTTTCAGAGGTCTACTCCGAAATTAGTCAAGAAAGTACTTTTTAGAGCTTGGCACTCCGCGTTTATAGGTCGTTTTAAAAGGTCAAGTTCACGCATGGTAACCACTTGGTACCCGAGTGCCCAATGGGTTACCCCCCCCCCACCAACCATCACCACCACCCCCTCCCCCTGGGGTACCCCGGGGCACCCAAAGTTCACTTACACTCATTATATACACCTTGTCTTTATACAGTATCCTAAAAAAGCACTACAAAGACAGCTTCATAACTGCACAATAAATGACTCATCACGGTGGGGAGGGATGGGGGTCGGGGTGGAGGGGGCATTTTGGTACCAAAATGGTGAGCTGCTTGTCAGAAGACAAGATGGCAGATCACCTACTGAAAAAGCGATAAATACTTCCAGGTACTGCAAACAATGCTACCTAGGTTTACATAACCGCTCCCAATATATGGAACATCTTGGCAAGCAACTGAAAAGAACTTGGCTATGAACCGAATTCAATGGCCATTTTGATTCAGAAAATGCTGTGTCATTCTATGTCCAGCCTGCAGCACTAACTTGTGTACTGGTTAACAAAGGTATCGCCTGCCCCCCCCCCCCCCCCCCACCCATCAAGCCCCAAATCCCCTTCATTCACCCGCTCACTTCGAAAAGTGGACGAGGCGCGAGTTTGCAATCGGGTGTTGACATGATATGGCGTCACGCGTTGTGCAATATGGGTCAAATACAACAAGAACCGGAAGTCACATCCCAGGCATAATCCCACTTCTTCTGAGGTTGAGCTCCTTGTCGTTCGAGAGTTATCATGTTGACAAAGTCTAGAGTCCAAAACAGTTTTGGCGTCACAAGACATCAAACGTTGCTCTATATATAAACCCGACAAAAAAATTTCTAGCCATTTACAGATTTGTGACTATTTGAAACTGTAGTCTACTTAGGAGGTAATAACTGCTCTTGTCTGCTTCCAGCATCACTTATCCTAAGCTGAGTTGAAACTTATAACAAATATGTTCTCACAAAAATTCCATCACTCTTAATTTCTACAGAAGGGGTCATTTTCAAAAATTGCACTTTGGAATTCTGTGTTCAGTAATGGGTGTGGCCACCTCTATTTGCTATGCATTCTGCACAGCGCTTGCGCATGCTAAGCACGAGTTTTCTAACGTACTGTTATGGCATTCTGTCCCATTCTTCCAAAAGATACCTCCTAACGTCGTTGAGATTTTCTCCGCCGTTAACTCGACGATGTAGTGCCCTTCCTAAGTAATCCCACACGTGCTCTATGGCATTTAAGTCGGGTGAGCAAGACGGTAAGTCCATTCGGTGTACTCCTTCAGTCTCGAGGTAATCATCCACGATGTGCGCGCGGTGTGGTCTAGCATTGTCATTCAAGAACAGAAATTCGTCGCCATAATTGTCCGCAAACGGCAAACCAATCGGTTCCAAAATTTCGTCAATGTATCTTTGGGCTTCAGGTTTCAATCGACAATTAATGCCGCCCCAGACCATAATACTTCCTCATCGTCCTTGCTGAAATTCACGAATACAGTTGCCTTGATACCGTTCGTCCCGACGCCTCCAAACCCGCACTCTGCCATCAAGTGTTGGAGGCAAAATGTCTCCACCTTTGACGTGTCCAGCGAGCGCGATGTTGCGCCTACCGGAGCCGGGCTCTTCGATGATGGGCAAGCAATAATGCCTTTCTTGGTGGCTTTCTGGACCATATCCCACGTTGGTGTAACCGGTTTCGAAGCGTTTGGGTGGAAAAAGGCTGTGCGCCGAGTTCTCTTCGTCTAATGATAGAGCTGAGAATAACGGGTGCCATCGTTGATCGATATCGAAGAGTAATTCATTCGGATATTGCGATCCTCTACTGGTGTAGTCGCGCGTCGTCGCCCACTCCTCGGTAAATCTTTTACGTCTCCAGTTAGGCGAAATTTTTGCGCTAAGTTCGATATTGTTGTATGATGCACCCCGACAGATCTTGCTATGGCACGGAAACTCCAGCCCGCCTCCAGCAGCCCGATGGCGCCGGCCCGATCAAGATTAGATAACCTGCCCATTATCACTGATTTTCAACACCGCAGGGCGAATCGGATTAAACATATTGGTCAATCTTAGACTCAAGCACACAAAGCGTACACATGAAACAATATACACTTTGGCATTGAACCTTCCATAATGCAATTTTCGAAAGAGACCCCTCCTCTGCAAAAACGAATTGGGTTCACTCTAGCATGGCTTAATAATATTGCTATTGCACAGTATTCTGTCACACATATACAGTAGTATTTGGAAATGTATATATATTACACATTTTTTTAATTTAAACCCTTTCCTTTCTCAAAAATATTAGGAGGCTAGAAACTTTTTTTGCCGGGTTTACAAAATGCAACACGAACTGTCGGGCCCACCTACCAAGCGAGATGTTGATCCGACGTTTCGTTCTGCAATTATAGTGATTACGCATTTTTCATATTTGAATTCATATGACGTCACGCGTTGTTTAAAATGCATCAAAATCAAAAGAAACCTGCCGCTATGTGAAGCGAAATGTGAAGCGAATGCGACGGGTCGTATTCAGTTAACAAAGTCTAGTGTCTTAAACACATAATGACGTCAGGGTTCGCGTTGGCGGGGTTTTTGTCCACTTTTTGGGCATTTTTTACGAAATGACTCATTTTTTTCGGAGCCCACCGAGTTTTCTGGACCCAACTGAGTCACACTTTCCTTTTTTTGACTCACTTTCCTGAGACCCCAGCGCAAACTCTGGACGTCACACGTTGCGGCATATATATATGTACAATATGAACCGTCATACCTATGACTGGCATATTCCTACCAAGTTTGAAGCTGATCCATCCTTTCGTTCTGACGTCAGAGTGATGACGCTTTTTTCACGTTTTGACGTTACATGAAGTCACGCGTTCTCCAATACGCGTCAAATACGAAAAAAGGGGCGGACCCACCCCAAGGCATAATCCTACCATATCTGAAGCCGATTGTTTCATGTTTCAAAATCAAATGTCTACAATAGACACACACACTACAGACTCATACACACACAGACACAGAGAAAGTATAAAAACAAAATGTTTCCCCACTACGGGGGAAACATAAATATATAATGTTACTCACTTGTGGATATCTTTGAAGGAGAAAGACGGCCAAAATAACACACAGTACGCCTATCACTATAACATAACCTGCTCTCAAGCCACGTCCTTCCGCCATACTCTGCCTATAATTCAATTTAACGACTGGAATTAATAAGACATATTTGACAAGAAAAGTCAACAGACTTATGTGAAAGAAAATACACTCTTGGATTTCCGTTCAAGTTCACAGTGTTAAAAAAGCCCCACTAACATCCAACACGGAAAACAAGACGGTCAGGTGACTGTACCCAGGTGACATATAACAGGGTTGAGATTTCGCGGTCGCCCGGTCGCCCGTGGCGACCAACTTTATTCTCGGGCGACCAACTTTTTCGAGTTGGTTGCCCGAGTGGCGACTAACTTTTTTTCTGAGTATTTTCAGGTAAATACTGTTGATTATTTTAAACACCACTTTACGTGAAAATGTATCAATTTTGCTTTCAGGGCGATTTTCACATTTGAAATAAATTTCAAATAACTACAAATTATGGATACTTAACACACCTATTTGTTGTTGTTTTTTTTTTTCATGTAAGACGGGCTAGACGACCAGGCGACTAACTTTTGTGCCGGGCGACTAACTTTTTAGGGCGACCAGAAAATTTTACGAAGTCTTAACCCTGATATAAGATTTTAACGTAATAACGTCATACGCCTTTCTTAATTTGGCTACACCCGTCATAAGTTGACAGAACCGTCCGACTGACCCAAGAAACACCCATACAAAATTTGAAGTAGACACGACTTTCCGTTATCGAGATATTTTGTGCACGAGATCTTGTCCAAATTATATGCATGTTTTACGTGATGATGTCATCCGTCGCACTTGTTCGTTGTACTCGCAACAAAATTTGACAGAACCTTTCGGACTTACCAAGCAAGCAAAAAAAAGACAAAAAACAACAAGTTCTAACTTTCTCCGATGTTCAGCGGGTGAGAAATCTTACAAGATTTTGACGTAATGACGTCATACGCCTTTATTAATTTCGCTACATCAGTCAAAAGTTGACAGAATCGTCCCACTGACTCAAGGAATACGCATATAAAATTTAAATTCCATTCGACTTTCCCTAAGCGATATATTTTGCACATAAGACCTTGTTCACAATATATACATATTTTACGTGATGAGGTCATGCGCTGTACTCATTCGCTGTACTCGCGAAAAAATTGACAGAATCTTTCGGACCCACCAAGCAACAATCCTACCAAGTTTAAACTTTCTCCGATGTTCAACGGTTGAGAAATTTCGTACACAGGATTTTTACTAATGACGTTACACGCCTTCCTTAATAACTAAATGTGCGCGAAAAGTTGACAAAACCGTCCGACCTACAAAAGGAATGAACTGATCAGGTTTGAAGTCGATCCGACTTTGCGTTTCCAAGATATCTCGCACATTTCGTTCACAACAGACTAATACTCGTACTCGTAGCTAAAAGGCATTATTTGTTGTTACACGGTCAGTCAAATACAAATATTATACGATTTCACCAAAATTTTAACAATTTCTGCAAAATCGTACCGAATAACTGAAGTGTACCGAACCGAAAAGTGGGAACCGAATCATCTCTTAAGGCGATGGTAATATCGCCCGTTATAATCATTTATTTATTTCAGTTACTGACGCTCAGGCATTCAAACATTACATATATCCAGTTCCTAGCACATACAACAACAAGTAATTTTTATTATTAAATGACAAAAATCGAGAAATGTGAGAAAACCACTTTTACTTTTCGTATGTGGCACCGGAAGTTTATTCCCAAATAGTGACGTTGCTGTTCAACAGCCAACCTCTTCGGCCTATTTCCTCAGAGGTCGGCTGTTTTATAACAACGATTAAGCTGAAAGGAATTACTTTTTAAAATATCCCATCTGTTCCGTGTTTTTCATAACAGGTTGATTTTTTCACAGGTCAGCTATTTTATACAAACGCAGTGGTTCATATACTTGAGTAGTTTGTTAATGACGTTTTTTTAGTCTAAGTGGTGTGTTCACTAAGCAGTTTTAAATAATATCTAATCAATAAATGTATTAAACTGAGGCAGAGACAAAGAAACCAAAGCAGCTATAATATTTTGTCAAAGACAGCTGTTAATGTGTATCTGAAAGATCTGCTGGCATGATAAAAATTAGATCAGTAAGCATATCACCCAGTGAGATTTTAACCAATACAAATCTAACACAGCTTCTTGATAAAAGCTAAGGTATGTTGTAGTTCCACTTGCAACACCTAGCTCATTTTGAATTAGCAAGAAAGTACGTATGATATTTTTACGTATCCATTGCGGTATTTTATGCTTAGCCAGAACGGGACCAAGGAATGATTCCCGGGTGAGGGATACAGTGGCAGGGTTACTCCTTATATAATGATAACGCAACGCGTTCAGGACTGCCTAGAACTACCCTTACAGGCGGGATACATCCCTAAACGCAGGGAGGAAGACAAAGTTAAAATTACAAACAGAGTATAACTTTAAATATCCAAATATCCGGGGCACCCACTTAAATTCAACGTGGGTTGTCAAATTTTAATAATTCCAGATTTATGTTGACAAGTAATAGCCAACTAAAACGCATATACCACTGCAACTAAAGAATGCCCCTCATTATGATGTGGAAATGCAGATCATTGAATCATAATTATCACATGCTTGGAAACGAACAGAAAAATCAAAAGCGAAAAATTAATCTTGCACATCCCGACATTTCAACATATATCTGCGTGTACACTCCCTACGTACGCACAACAACACGCTTTGCACACATGCCACCAAATTTTATTATATTAGACAACCTCAAACCAGTTACCGAAATTGGCACTTCTCATGATCGACATCTGGCCTAAAAATAATACATCGTTCTACGATTTGTTTTTCTCGTGAATACATACGACAAAATAAACACTACATGCCCCGATTCCAAGGTGAAGGAATGAATTTGATTTTAAAATGAAATGAATATCAGATCGGAGAACATAAACTGGAAGATAGAAGTACGATTCTTACATGTTGCTGGGTTACGCTACGAAGTGCTATGCTGAAGGCGTTTTGTGTACTTCACAAGGAAATCTCCTTAAGTATTTGAGGTCGACTTCTTCATGCCTTACGGTGACAGACGCCTCGAGATTTGTGAGCAGATCTTAATGCTCTTATGATACAAAATGTTCTTTTGGCATTAGCTGTTAGTTGATGGACAAAATACCCTACACTTTTCCTTGTAAGCTTTTTTTTCGTTGCGAAGTCAAGTGTGTGAAAACGACCAATAAACGGGAACTAAAAGAAAAATAGGTGTGGCCGTTGGAATACGGATAACCCAACAAACAGAAAAATCAGTGTAAGTTTTACTTTGTGTGGGTCTGAAGCAGTTCGAGAACGATATTCAACATAACATGTGAACACATTTGATGAAACTCAGTTCAAGTGTTCATGCTGAGAACACTTGAGCTGATTAGATTCTAGTGACATCCAATGACTTCTCGGAGGCGTCCCTGATCTTTCAATTTTCACAATCAACACCGTCCTATGCAACAAAGGAACAAGTTCCAAAGAAAGAGTGTGTGGAGATTTTAATAAAACTCAATGCGTGTTCGTGTAAATGACTAGAGTGGACCATATTTGGTCTTTTAGGAGTCATTCAAAGTAACCTTATGCTTTTAATTTTTCAGATTTTACATTAGTATGCATTTCTGAATTAAAATTTTTAATTTAATTTAATTAATTGGCATTGGCATTATCACGGGAACGTTTCGCATTTAAATCTACACCAATTTGGTAACAATACCCTTTAATGTTATAGTCTGTTGTGCTAGAATGTACGATAAAAACTAGAGCATCAGTGAGGCAGGATCCCCCGTGTAACACATAATGTCACTGGATGTTAGTAAATTCAATGAAATCGAAAATCCTACATTGTCTAACAATTTTTGGTCGATTTAAAAAATAAGACGACGTTGCATATCTACAGTATATATATATGTATTTACACTGCATAAAATCTCAGAACGCTGGATCGAATTTTTCGGAGAACTCGTCTGAACAAACTCTCCGTACTAACAAATTTCTTGAAGAACAGCCATTTTTGACAAGTCGTATTTTTGCCCATTTTTGTCCGATTTCAAAAACAATACGACGTTGCATACCTACATTATATACATTCTTTCATTGCATAAAATTTCAGGATCCTGGATTGCATAGTTTTGGAGAACTCATCTGGAGAATTTTTGGCTAATTTCAAAAATAATACGACTTGGCGCACCCTCAATGTGTGCTCTAACCGTATGCCAAAGGAAAAAGCTATACGACAAATACTTTCGGAGATATAGCCTAGACACGAGAGTGGACGAAGGCGGACAGGCAGACAGACGGACAAGCTGAAACCTACATCCCCTCATTACACGGGGGATAATTTTCTTGAACTGATCTGGGATATGTACATAATAGGCAAAGCTAGCATGCTAATGGATGGGTGAGCACAGGACCAGTACAATTGTACAAGGAAATGGCAGAATGATTTTGTTGAGGTAAATCAGACGTGTTTCCCAAATTTCCATGAAATAGTAGCTTTCAGACTTCAAACTTTTGAGAACCAGCACTCGTCTCGATCTTCTGGTTGGTACGAAAAGCCTTATTCCATTCCTTTCTGGTATCCCCGTTAGAGATGCATATAGATTCTAGCCAAATCATCAGTAATTGCATTTACAGTAGATATTGGACAAGACAAAGTGGATGTGTTATTCAATATTTCCTGAATATGTCACATGATCCGTTAACCCTAATTTTTCTAAAATACACATGAATTAAGCCTACTTTCTGTATTGCTTTTAACAACTATGAACATACGTGTTCTTTTAGGCTATTGTTTCTATCAATCATCCGGGTAAATTGCTTTTTGAAAACTATGATAAAACAACATATTTGCAAAGAATACGTAAAATTTATGTCTGGCTTTTGTGTATAAGTTTCGTTGGTGATAAATCACTTTTTAACATGTAGAAATGCTACTTCAGTCTATTAAAATAGGAGCTGAAGCCAGTCTCTTTGCCCCATTCATTCTGCGACACAAAAAACTCAGACCTGATAAACATCAGTTTATCAGTTGTGAATGAAGACCATTTTCTTTGCTCCATTCATTATCCCGCATGAGCAACTCGGTAGCGACAAACACCAGTGTATGAATTGCAACTGTCTTTTCTGATTAGTAGAATCTGGTAAAATTTGGTGAAAGTAACTGTTCCCTAAAGTTTGGGCGATAACTATAGAATTTATAGAACGCATATCGTAACATGCAGTGGGAATAAATAAAACAGCCGTCTGTGAGCCTATGGCACGAGGGGTGAAGCTCATATTCATGTCAGACTGAGCGTGGGCAACATTGCACCTAGGGTCAGTGTCAAAGCACAGGCATACGTACTGCATAAAAAAATCTACGCAAAATCAAAAAAAAAAAAAAAAAGCAAAACAAAAACAAAAAGAAAAACAAAAAAACAAGTAGGTCAGTGAAACTGACTATGTCCCCCGCCGTACAATCCCAGTATTTGATTTTGTTAGGTTGGACTACAACCCTTCGTATCATATTCGTAAATTTTAAAATTCAAGCTGGGCCAATGTCCTTGGGCCAACATGGCTCATTTACAATACCAATTCTTGTTACCACCCATACTACCTATGTGTATAGCATTTTGCCAATTGTTTCCAAAAACGCAGGCTTGAGTGTGTTAGCAAACTCATTCCAGTATGTAAGGGTTGTGAAAATTTCTGAAGTTCAGCTGGGCCAATGTCCTTGGGCCGACAGGGCTCATTTACAATACCGACCTTTGTTGGTTCCAATACTTCCTATATCTAAAAGATTTCAACAATCGATCTAGAATTGTAGGCTTTAGTGTGTTAACAAACTCACTCCAGCATGTAAGGGTTGTGAAAATTTCTGAAGTTCAGCTGGGCCAATGTCCTTGGGCCGACTTTGTTGGTTCCAATACTTCCTATATCTAAAAGATTTCAACAATCGATCTAGAATTGTAGGCTTGAGTGTGTTAACAAACTCATTCAACTGAGTAAGGATTGGGAAAATTTGTAAAGTTCAGCTGGGCCAATGTCCTTTGGGCCGACAGGGCTCATTTACAATACCGATCTTTGTTGGTTCCAATACTTCCTATATCTAAAAGATTTCAACAATCGAACCAGAAATGTAGGCTTGAGTGTGTTAAGAAACTCATTCGACTGAGTAATAATTGGGAAAATTTGTGAAGTTCAGCTGGGCCAATGTCCTTGGGCCGACATGGCTCATTTACGATACCGATTATTGCTCGTTCCAGTACTATCCATATATACAATTTCTTAACAATCGGTGGAAAAATGTAGGCTTGAGTGTGTTAACAAACTGATTCGACTGAGTAAGAATTGGGAAAATTTGTGAAGTTCAGCTGGGCCAATGTCCTTGGGCCGACATGGCTCATTTACAATACCGATCCTTGTTCGTTCCAGTACTATCCATATATACAATATCTTAACAATAGGTGGAAAAATGTAGGCTTGAGTGTGTTAACAAACTCATTCGACTGAGTAAGGATTGGGAAAAGTTGTGAAGTTCACCTGGGCCAATGTCCTTGGGCCGACATGGCTCATTTACAATACCGATCCTTGTTCGTTCCAGTACTACCCATATATACAATATCTTAACAATCGGTGGAAAATTGTAGGCTTGAGTGTGTTAACAAAAAAGTGTCGACAGACGGACAGACAAACCCGAAAACTATAGTCCCCCGGCGGGGGACTAAAAAAGAGAAAAAAACTTCATTCTCACCTCTTCATGGAGATATAATGGAATATATGATATGTTTGTGTATGGGGGATATAAGGAGGGGAGGTCCATTATTTTTCATACCGTTGTAGTTCACTATCATGCAGTCACCTACCGATGGTAAGCTTGACAGAGAAGTAATGTCGGAGCGATGAATTCTGATTTGATATGGATTTTAAATAAATTTATTATTATCGTAAATAACAGCGACCCTCGCCCCTTCTCGCCTTCTATTTGTACATAAAACTTCTAAGCGTTTCCAGCTGGCAACAGAATCTGCTCTACACAAGCTTTAAAATTATAAACATAAAAACACAAAGCAAATTTTTTGCGAGGGTGGGGGAACATACATCCCAGTACATCTTCCCTCCCACTCCCACCTCACCGCCCCTAGGAAGAATCTGTGCAACAGGAAACAAAACCTTAACTACATCCATATAGCAGTACCAGTATTCCCAGTGGGCATCGGAGGCGATACCTGTTAATGAAATGCCGAATCGTGAACGCCACTTGTGAGGTAATGGTGTTTCAGTGGGCCCAACAGTTATTATTTGTTTAAAAACCAGTTGAAACGCTTTACTGTATATGTCTTATCGCCCCCAATGCCCAACAAGTTCACTCGGAGATACAGACACTCTATGAAATACATTAAAGTCACTTGCATCATGTTAAAATCTGACACAAAGCTGGGTTGAAAAATCCATATAAAAACTGATTTTCAAGTATGGCTGATGGAAAAATTGTAAAAAAAGGAAGTATTATCTTTTTTCGCCAAAAATAATTTGAACCATTTACAACAGCGAAAAAATTGTAGTTTCTGAGAAATAAGCGTCTGATTATGTCCCGAATTCGGGGTTCTTTTTTTCAAATTATTGTGGGGTCGTCATAGAATAATTAGCGCCCCATTCCTTCCCTCCCCTGGTGAAAGGCCATTCGTAGAAAATCACTTGAAAATATTACATCATATGTGTAAAAGTCAGTCTGAAAACGAAAATACTCGGGTCACTTCGAGTTGAAAAAGAAAACGGGACAAACGCCGGATAAAACATAATTCCGTGAGTTTGTGAAGGATTTTACTATCAATATTTAGTAATTTATCTAATGAAACATTCTACATCACAGAAAGCGCCTTTGGTCCATTGTCCGAGCGGCACTTGTCCGCCAGCGACAGTTGTCCGCCAGCGGAAGTTGTCCAGCGGCACTTGTCCTGTACCCATGGTCCATCAAAGAGAAATCCACTGTAATGGTGGAACGTGATTGAATTTAGGTGGAATCGTACACACGACTTTAATGTTATGAAGTCCTCTGATCTCTATCCTGTGCAATCGCTCGCATTTATGTCTCGACTGTTTAATACTGTCTTCAATCTCAAGAACCTCGTCAATTCCTTCAAGGTCGGGGAATTCCGGATACAATTCGTCCCCTGCAATTTAAAAAATAAGAAAGAAGTATTTAACTAGAACTTGACAATTTCAAGTGCGATTCAAAAAAATCAGCTGCCTCGTAAAATATGATAACATTCGAAAAGAAATGCAGTTGCGGTAGTATTGTCTAGACACGCTGGCAAGGATCTGAATGCCCCCATGCCATCTTGTCCAGACACGCTGGGCAAGGATCTGAATGTCCCCATGCCATCTTGTCTAGACACGATGGGCAAGGATCTGAATGTCCCCATGCCATCTTGTCTAGACACGATGGGCAAGGATCTGAATGTCCCCATGCCATCTTGTCTAGACACGCTGGGCAAGGATCTGAATGCCTCCATGCCATCTTGTCTAGACACGATGGGCAAGGATCTGAATGTCCCCATGCCATCTTGTCTAGACACGCTGGGCAAGGATCTGAATGCCTCCATGCCATCTTGTCTAGACACGATGGGCAAGGATCTGAATGTCCCCATGCCATCTTGTCTAGACACGCTGGGCAAGGATCTGAATGTCCCCATGCCATCTTGTCTAGACACGATGGGCAAGGATCTGAATGCCTCCATGCCATCTTGTCTAGACACGATGGGCAAGGATCTGAATGTCCCCATGCCATCTTGTCTAGACACGCTGGGCAAGGATCTGAATGCCCCCATGCCATCTTGTCCAGACACGCTGGGCAAGGATCTGAATGCCTCCATGCCATCTTGTCTAGACACGATGGGCAAGGATCTGAATGTCCCCATGCCATCTTGTCTAGACACGATGGGCAAGGATCTGAATGCCCCCATGCCATCTTGTCTAGACACGATGGGCAAGGATCTGAATGCCTCCATGCCATCTTGTCTAGACACGATGGGCAAGGATCTGAATGTCCCCATGCCATCTTGTCTAGACACGCTGGGCAAGGATCTGAATGCCCCCATGCCATCTTGTCTAGACACGCTGGGCAAAGATCTGAATGCCCCCATGCCATCTTGTCCAGACACGCTGGGCAAGGATCTGAATGTCCCCATGCCATCTTGTCTAGACGCGATGGGCAAGGATCTGAATGCCCCCATGCCATCTTGTCTAGACACGCTGGGCAAAGATCTGAATGCCCCCATGCCATCTTGTCCAGACACGCTGGGCAAGGATCTGAATGCCCCCATGCCATCTTGTCTAGACGCGATGGGCAAGGATCTGAATGCCCCCATGCCATCTTGTCTAGACACGCTGGGAAAAGATCTGAATGCCTCCATGCCATCTTGTCTAGACACGATGGGCAAGGATCTGAATGGCCCCATGCCATCTTGTCTAGACACGCATGGCAAAGATCTGAATGCCTCCATGCCATCTTGTCTAGACACGATGGGCAAGGATCTGAATGCCCCCATGCCATCTTGTCTAGACACGATGGGCAAGGATCTGAATGCCCCATGCCATCCTGTCTAGACACGACCCTGCATATATTCAAACTCTATTACCTAAAGTTTGGTAAAGATTTGATATTCCCTGCGCTGATTAGCTCTCACTGATCAGAAGCACCATACATCATATTTACTTATAGTTGCACATTGTTTCGAACTTTTCTTTTAAATGGACCGCTTTTTTAAACTGAATTTTGAAGACAGGAGGGCTATTTCTCTGGCCTCATTTAAGATTTTACCACAAAATTTTTTCGCCAATATTTCCGCCATTTTTTTCCAGTGGCCAAAATAATAGCGTGGACATATATACCACTACTTTCCATAAAAACTGTAGGACGTTCCTCGAATTTTTAGCAAATCGCCAAGACAAGTAACAGCCAAGCGAACACTTAAGCCCCTTAACACTTCTATCAAAATTTTATAACCTTTCCATCAAAACTCTAGAAGATACGTTTTAAATAAAATTGGCTTTTGACCAATATTTCCGCCAATTTTTGGCGAACTCCCAAAAAAGCAATAGCCACTTAGGTACTGATATCTGCAACCTTCAATCCCAATTTCAAGACATTCAGGGTGAAAACCTAGGGCGGAGATACTCCCACATTGTCAACGACTGCTCAGCTCCTGCTTCTGTAAGAAGGTGGGACTTATAATAAGAATGTCCACGAACATGTTGATCAGCCGAGATCTAGTGAATCAAGTATCAATAGGCTTGTATGGTCGCCAAAAAGTGGTCATATTTTAAAACCCGTTAATCAAAACTGAACAGTTGTACAAATTTTAAAGGAATCCCATCAGAATTGTGGAAGAAGCATTCTAAAAATTGGCTACTAAATCTTTTTACATGCCCTCACTCAATCAATTTTTCTGGCGGATTGCCAAAAAAAGCAACTATTCAAAAGAGGACCGACTTGTGGAAATTCATGACAAATTTGAAGGTAACCCTATCCACACTGTGGGAGGATTTGGAAAATTGCCTACCACAAAATGTCCTTCATTTGAATAATTTTTGGTGGATCGTTAAAAAAGTAACTTCTCAAGATAGGACATACCAGTGAACATTTATGACAAATTTGAAGACAATCCGATAAAAATCATGGAAGAAAAACCTTTGGAAAATTGACCACTAAAAATTTTTAAAATGCCCCCTATTTGGTCAATATTTGGTGGATCGCCAAAAAAGCAACTTTACAAGAGAGGACAGGTTACTGAACATATATGCAAAATCTGAAGGCAATGCGATCAAAGTTGTCGAGAAAATTAACTACCAATAAATTTTAAAATGCCCCCTGCTTTGCCAATTTACAGTGGATCACCAAATAAAGTAATTTTTCAAGACAGAACTGTTTAGGGAACACTCACAGAATACTAAAATTAAATCCGACCCAAATTGTAGGAGTAAAATCATTTTGAAAATTGTCTACCGAAAAATTAAAAATTTGGTCAATTTTTGGAGGATCGTCAAAAAAGTAATCTTTCAAAAGACGACAGGTTAGTGACAATTTATGAATAATTTGAAGGCAATCCGATCAACATTGTGGGGAAAAAAACCTTTGAAAAATTGGCTATCAAAAAATTTAAAAATGCCCCCTGTTTGGCAAATTTTTAAGGATCGCCAAAACGTAATTTTTCAAGAGAGAACTGTCTAGTAAACATTCACATAAAACTGACAAGGAATCCGATCCAAATTGCAGGAGTAAAATTGGCCGAGAAATAAAAAATGCCCAGCATTTGGTCAATTTTTGGTGGATCGCCAAACTAGCAATTTTTCCAAACATGACCGGGAAGTGAACATTTATGCAAAATCTGAAGGCAATCCCATCAAAATTGTGAAAAAATAAGCCTTTGGAAAATTGGTTACTAAAAAAATGTTAAAATGCCCCCTGTTTGGCCAATTTTTAGTGGATCGCCAAAAAATTTCAAGAGAGGTCTACCAAATAAACATTCGCACAAAATTTGAAAGGAATCCGATCCAAATTGTGGAAGTACAAGCATTTTGAAAATAAGCCACTAAAAATTTAAAAAAAAATGCCCCCCCCCCCCCAACAAAAAAAAGTATACTGCCCAACACAGCAAAAATTGTTTTTCACTAACAGGCCTACTATAACTACAAAATATTCTCCCCTCCCCCAGTTCCGACCCTCCTTAAAAAATAACATTCTGTGCAAACACAGGTCTGGTACCATCCACCCTTACCAGGGAGCAGAGATATGACCCCATCGGTGCAGTTGACGCGTACGGGCAGCCACCTCTCGCAGCCCGCCATGGCCCTGTGCCTCGCACACCGCTCCACATCATCCCACTCCTGCAGCTCAGGGTGCAGAAACCTGGCGGTTAAAGTCGATTATTACCGAATGGCAGGAGTAAACTTTTACTGAATCCATAAGTTGTACCACGATCAATTAGATGAAAACTAGAGCCTCAGAAAGACACGATTTTACCAAATCTCAAAATACTGTCATTTTGACAATTTTTCATGAATATGAACAAAAATCGAATTAGCACATTTGCAATATATTCGTGCATGACATTTTTTCAATAATCGCCAAAAATAATTAATTCTGTCATTATTTCATGAATTTGAATAAAACCACAACGTGACACACCTTCCATTTGTATTTTGCACGTGTGTAAAATTTCAAAACAATCTGACCTATAGTTTCGGAGAGATAATACGGACACGACGTTCCATTTGGCGGATAAAATTATATATACGCTAAGTTTACCCAATGTCAAAACATTGTCATTTTGAGATTCAATTCAATACCTGTACGTGAAATTTCAGAACAATCCCATTAATAGTTTTGTAGATCCAGCCTGGACACGACGTAGAAAACAGTTCCAATAACTTCCAATAATAATATAAAAAAAATCCTGTCATTTTGAGAATTTTTCAAGAATCGAAATAAAAATACGACACTGCATAACTTCAATATGTGCTCTACCCGTGTGTGAAATTTCAAAAACAATTCGACCTACAGGTTCGAAGATATATCCATGTGGGCAAGAATGTGGACGAACGGACAAACGGAGAAGCTCATAGCTACATCTCTACGTTACACGAGCGATAATGACAGCACTATAGAACCTATAATACATTCTAAGAGCTTTCCATATTGCATATTCAAGGACAAGCTTTTTTATTATTAGTAGCATTGCTTTATGACAGAAGTATCTGCAATTTTTACCATGAATATCATATTTAACACTTGACAAGCCTTTGGCTTGCAAGAGTTATATGAATTTGTGCGAGCAAAATTCGTCCTTTTTTTCTTCTTGACACTTTTTCCGATTTTTTGTGTCTTCTTCTCTGACACTATGGGCCCTACGACCATGAAACTTGGCACTTGTGAAGAGCTTGATCTGAACATGTGCATGTCACTTTTTATTTTCGCCTTTGATTTCGTTTTCTTTGTTAAAACGCCATGTGAAAAGAGTATTTTTGCAAGTAAATGCGTAGCATTTAACCCACATCACACACAGTTGCTCAGTGAGCTTTGTGCGAGCTCTCACTGCGTAAATAGATAACACGGCGTATGCTAGATCAGTCAATAAAACCTCAAGTCAACAGAAACCAAACACTACTCGGCTTATAAGACGTATTCAAGCTGTGTTGTTTGCAATATATTATTCAAGAAATAACCCATTGAAGGAAGTATTTTTGCGTTTTAACTTTTGTCAAGTGTTTAACATTTCGCTAGCGAAGTGAGGTTCTAGTTATTTTGAAGCATACGTCGTGTTTTCTTTGCAAAATTACATGCAGTGATTACATATCCCAGCTGAATCCGAAAGCTTTTCTTTGCAAAATTACTGGAAGTGATTATTATATTCTAGCGAACTTCAAAATTTTACTTATTTCTATCTCAATTGGTTACTTTATTTAACAAGACTCCAAAGGCTTTTCCAAGGTTATTATATTACAGTATAACAGAATTCAAAAGTTTCTTATGGCCAAACTACTTGCAGTTCTTACTATATTCTAGCAGGAACCAGTTACCTGCAGGTTTCATAAATTTGAGGCGGTGCCATCAGCAGTTCTTCCCTGTAGTAGTTGTCCAGCAAATCTACTGGTGAGAACCACTGCAATGCAACAGGCAGGAAACTTGATTTATCACTTGACAGAATTGGCTTACCCGCAATCGCTGGCACTATAACAAGCTTTCGCTTTAAAACATGAATATATATATATATATATATATATATATATATATATATATATATATATATATATATATATATATATATATATATATATATCTTGCAAGGCCGTGTAAGTTTAGAGTCTTAAATTTTAAACCAACCCTCCACCCCCCCCCCCCCGCCCATTTGAAACTCCTCTTTCTAAAGTTTTATCGAATCAAATGTTTGGACTGAGGATATGTGTTTAACGTATCGTTTAATTAATATATTAAGACCTTGTTCACCTTGGAAGCGACAATTTCTTTCTCGTCATGTTCCGCCTCCACGGCTTTATCCACACAGGCCAAGTAGAACATAGTGTCGTAGCGCCTCTGGCTATGACTCCGATTCAGCTCTTGTGTAGGCGTCAACCAGTTCGTCCATTCAAACAAGCTCCAGACGTCAGGCGCAACACTTAGAGCTCTGCACATGTTGAGAAACTCGCTACTGTCTTTGTTTACTTTGTCTCTCCATTCCTTCAGGGCACTGCTGTCCACTTCACTTGTCGAGTCTGTAACTGGTTTGTACAATAAAATGCCACTTTCCTCAAAGGTTTCCCTGAGTGCACACAGTCTAAATGCTATATTATTAGGCATGCTTGAATTCTGAGCGTTGTTACCTTGCAGCATCGGTGGTCTCTCGTGTTGGGGCTGGGTGACGGGGTGGATACCATACTCGTGGCTAATTACGCCGCCGCTGCGGCTCTCTGGCCGGGCCCTAAGCACCTCATCCCACTCGCTGCTGAAATCCGACTTGGAGATAATGCCTCCAGGAAATACGCATGTGCTTGGCATAAACTTGGACTTAGCGCTCCTTTCTAAGATAAGCAGCTTCAACCCATGCCGTTGTGTACCTCCCAGTTGCGCACCTCGTTTTACAAGTATTGTCGTGGCTGCTTCTTTCCACAACTTTGTTGTTCTAGACATGTTGTTTCCATAAATGAAGCAATGGAAAGATGTAATGCTAACTGCTAACGCAGTCAGAACTGTGTAATGTAGAGGCCGTATGACCCGCTCGGTTTATATCTGGAACGAGAACTTCATGGTCAGCGCGGAACATTTTATGGGTATGGTGATATAGTAGACACCTTGAGCGCAAAAGTTTACTCCCCGTTATATTTCTCGATTACTAAGGCTTTCAGACACCAAGAGGCGTTATTTTTTCTCAACTCTACGCAGCTATTGCCTAAAACTCAGAACTGTCGCGTGTAAGGTGCCTATCACGTAACAAGGCAATTTCGTGTCAGTCTGTGTTGGATCTGTCACGGGTTCCGGGACATACCCGGCCCGCGGGGATTGAGACTTGCCCCGCCCCGCCCCGGGAACCGTCACCCCGTAGGGAGTGAGGGATAGAGCTGTCACGGGTTCCTGGGCATACCTGGCCCGCGGGGATCGAGGCTTGCCCCGTATATTGATTGTTATTTGAGATATTTATGCTTAATTGTAGTTTCTGCGACTTTCCAAACATCGACACGCAAAATACTTCTTGCACATCTACAAATGGTGCGAAACATTTTAGCATAGGCAAAGCCGCTGTATTCGCCCCTGTCTCTAAGATACAGATTAACAAAATCGTGCATCTCAAGTATTGACAGATGGATAGATGGAGGGAAAACTATAAAGGAGCCCCTCGTTAATTGGTCCTCGGTAAATTCGTACAATTCGTACACCAGCAGTAAGTTATACTATAGCAGGTCTTTTAACGCCTCCCAGGAAAAAATAGGTTATTTTAATACGTCCTAAGTTTAAAAAAAGGTTTTTATAGATTTTTTGGCGTCAAAAAAAAAGAGATTTTAATAGGTTGTTAGGGCGTCCAAAAAGAAATTTTTTATAAGGTTTCACAATCTAAAATAATAGTTTTAATAGGTTTAAGGGTTTATAAACATATTTTAATAAGTTTT
The DNA here is from genome assembly GCA_949752745.1 of Protula sp. h YS-2021. Taxonomy (NCBI): domain Eukaryota; kingdom Metazoa; phylum Annelida; class Polychaeta; order Sabellida; family Serpulidae; genus Protula; species Protula sp. h YS-2021. The sequence continues at coordinate 34,055,722 of OX457027.1, read as the reverse complement.
TTTTTTTCAATTTTAATACCGTCATTGCAATTTATATACAGATATATTAATTTAAACAGTACAGATATTCTAAATATGTGAGTTTTTTGTGATATTTTGTGGATGAAATGGATAAAATTAAAAAAACAATAGACCAAAAAAAAAAAAAATAATAATAATAATTAGCAGTTTTAAAAAATAGGTTTTAATACCAGTCACCTAGAACCGTCCGCCAATTTTCAATGGTTTTTGCGCAATAACTCTTGTGTTTTGGACGCGATCTGGTAATGCTTTACAGGATTTTACACATGGTTTCTGTTATGCCCGAAGTAAAATGTCGTGATTTACGAAAATGCGAGGCTGATATATTTTTTCGGTCAGGATTTTCGAGCCCTAACTCGCTACTTTATTCTAAAATCCTGAAATATAAATTTTAGTGCAAACTGTAAGACAATCAAAAAAAAAAAAAACAGCTTATACTCGGAACACAAAAGAAATTGAAACTATTCGTTAAAACCTTTAATACATTTTTAAAAAAGGATGCGGGTTGTTAAAAATCCAACTGATCTTTGGTGCAAAGGAAATTTTACATTTAAGCGAAATCTCTCTACCATTTCTTTCATTTTTACCCGGTTATTTGTATTTGAAACGCAGAATTTTGCGCAAATAGTGATTTGGCAAACCTGTGGCAGTTGTCGGCAGGTTCGGCAAAAAATATCATTTGTTGTTTTCGGGAGGTGGCGACACTACAGGCACAGGCGGGTTTAACCTGCCAGTAGGTTACAGGCTCTCGTACCGTAGGTTTAATAGGCCTGCTATGGCTCTTGCTGTCATATAAACTGCAAGAGTCGTCTAGAATTAATGTCAAGCGAAAGAAACAACCAAATGCACTTTATATCGCTCACTTTTGCGTCTACCGAATTTTTTGTTCCTATTTGAGGACCAATAAGAAACATTTTCCACAAAACATGTTCTGATCTAAAAAAAACACATTTTTCTTTATATTTTATAATACATAACAAAGAACAATATGAGTTACTTGTGTTTTTTGAGCGAAAATAGCGAATTTTCATTCAAAACAAAAGTCGTGAATAATCTTTAACGTTGTTATGAAACAACTGACCTCTGAGAAGAGTAGTAGGGAAAGAGGGGTTCCACCATAGGAAGTGACGACATAGGCCTCGTAAAGATGGTGACCCCCCCCCCCCCCTAGGCGGCCTAATCGTAACCCTGGACCATATTACGTGTAAAAACCCATTATGAAGTCATAATAGTAATGACGTCATAGGCGTAACCATGGTGATAAAGTGAGGACCTGCCCCCCCCCCCCCAGGCGGCAGCAGACGGGTGAGGATTAGGACAGACCCCATGGTGTTAAAGTGAGGACCTACCCCCCAGGACATACTATGTAGCGACCCCCGCCCCATAGGCGGCAGATGGGTAAGGCCAAGGACAAACCCCATGGTGATAAAGTGAGGACCTCCCCCACCTCTCCCCAGGACAGCAAAATTCTGCCAAGTCAGCTGAAAACAAAGTGCTGTTTGGCAAGTTACACACCATTTTTCATGAAGTCTAATTGGTATATAAGCTCACTCATATTAACGATTGATGCAACAACAGTGGCAGCCATTTCAGTAAGTGGTTATTTGCATAGGTGGTTGTAATCATAATCGAAACTTTGTAAAAAAAGTGAAAAAGTGACATAAATTTCGCTATAGTTGACCGATTTGCAAGAAAATTTCACTGTTTGATTCAGTTTTATGTAGAGTTTTGCCATAAAGTGGTCATAGGCTATTTGCGCAGGTGGCTGTATGCATTATTGATTCACCTTAAAATTTCAAATTAAAAGTGGAATAACTTTCGTTATGGTTGACCGATTTGAATGAAAATTTCACCATTGGATTCAGTTTGATGTCCTAGTTTATATGGGGCCTATTTGCACTTTGGTTGGAACGCACACCCTCAAGACGGGTGTTCGAATGGCGCGCACCCCATTCAAACATGTCCTTGAATTATTTTCAGGGAAAAACATGTTACGTCATAGTATTGTTCAACAAGTTTTTTTTCAACAAGTTGCTTAACAATTGTGCAACAAGTTGTTGTACAACAATTGTTCAACAAGCTGTTGTTCAACATGTTCAACATGTTATTTAACAAATTCAACATGTTGTTGACTAAGTTGAACATTTTCAACATGTTGTTTAACATGTTGTTTAACTTTTTGTTCAACATGTTTTTCTTCATCTGCTTCAATCTTTTCAATCTCACTATTCTCATCCATATCACTTTCTTCGTCGCTGCTTTCATCTTCCTCCTCCTCATCTAGAAGCTGTTCAAAGAATGCACCACTTCTTCTTATAGCCGCCTTTAGTGCCTTTGAATATTCGTAATGTTTTTCATCAACAAAGTAATTAAAGTCTTCTAAAATGGTTTGATAATGTTCGTTTTGCTCTAGACTTTGGGTATATTTGAATAGTCTCATAAACAGTTGTTTAAGTCGACGCCTATAAATGGGTCGAAAGTCATCACTTGCTATTTCACGCTCATCTTCAAGCCCTTGTTCTTCATATTCTTCATATTATCATATTCATCGTAGACTTCTTGAACCATATCATACCAAAAAGAGTCTATTTCTGACTCACTTCCAGAGTCTGTTTCTGACTCACTTTCAGAGCTGCTGTCATCATCACCCTCACAACAATGTTCCATATGTTTGAACAAAGCTTCTTCACTGTTGTATAACGCAAAACATTCTGTACAAGCATGTGCATTCTTTTCAGTCATGTTGACGCTTTGACTTTCCATAGAAGACTCATCTAAAGTTTCACGATAGGTGGTTTTACAGGGTTTTCCATATCTATCTCCAATTCTTCTTCTGGTGAAGTGTGAGCATCATTTAAGTGCTTTTTAAGACTTTGTGGCCAATTGTAAGATTTCAAACAAATGTTGCATTTATACATCCTTTCGGTTCAACATACACTTTTAAAATGATGAAAAAGCCTTTAGACATAGCCTTATATACAACTTGTTGAACAACATGTTGAACAACATGTTCAACAAGTTCAATATGTTCAACATGTTGTTGAACATGTTGTCTACGCCTAGGGTTAGGGTTATCCCGCTTAGGGGAGTCTAACGTCATGACGTCTTTATGACGTCATCATGCTTTATAAAAAAAACTGACTCAGCAGAATTTATTGCTGTTTGATATGGATGAAATGCATGTCTCACTCTTCCTTTTATGCTACTTAGATGTAATAAAAAAATGGTGTGTAAGTCGCAAAACTTGTTAAAATTTTATTGCTGAGTCAGCAACTTAGTCAACAACATGTCGAACATGTTGAACTTGTTGAACAACACGTTGAACATTTTGAACAACAGCTTGTTGAACAATTGTTGTAGAACAACTTGTTGCACAATTGTTAAGCAACTTGTTGAAAAAAAACTTATTGAACAATACTATGGTGTAATATGTTTTTCCCCCAAAATAATTCAAACACATGTTTGAATTGGGTGCGCGCCATTCAAACACCCGTCTTGAAGGTGTGCGCTCCAACCAAAGTGCAAATAGTCCCCTTTGAACTAGGACATCAAACTGAATCCAATGGTGAAATTGTCATTCAAATCGGTCAACCATAGCGAAAGTTATTCCACTTTTAAGTTAAAATTTTAAGGTGAATCAATAATGCATACAGCCACCTGCACAAATAGCCTCTGATTACTTAAGGTTTAAACTGGAAATCAAACTGAATGAAATGGTGAAATTTTCATTCAAATCGGTCAACTATAGCGAAAGTTATCTCACTTTTAAGTTCAAATGGCAGCATGTCAAAATTATGCATACAGCCACCTGCGCAAATAGCCTATGACACTTTTTAAAAAAAATTTACATAAACCTGAATCAAACAGTGAAATTTTCATTCAAATCGGTCAACTATAGCGAAAGTTTTGTCACTTTTTCACTTTTTTTTTACAAAGTATCAATTATGCTTACAACCACCTATGTAAATAACCACTTACTGAAATGGCTGCCACTGTTGTTGCATCAATCGTTAATATGAGTGAGCTTATATACCAATTAGACTTCATGAAAAATGGTGTGTAACTTGCCAAACAGCACTTTGTTTTCAGCTGACTTGGCAGAATTTTGCTCTCCTCGGGGGTCCTCACTTTATCACCATGGGGTTTGCCCTTGGCCTTACCCATCTGCCGCCTTTGTTGATGAGGTCGGTACATAGTATGTCCTGAGGTGGGAGGTCCACACTTTAACACCATGGGGTCTGTCCTAGGCCTCACTCGTCTGCTGCCGCCAAGGAGGGAGGTCCTCACTTTATCACCATGGTTACGCCTATGACGTCATTACTATTATGACGTCATAATGGGTTTTCACACATAATATGGTCCAAAGTTACGATTAGGCCGCCTGGGGGGAGGTCACCATGTTTACGACGCCTATGACGTCACTTCCTGTGGTGGAACCCCTCTTTCCCTACTACTGAGGAGATCTGTTACGCAGCCCGGTGTTCCTTGCTGAGAAACACCCGTGCAGAGAAACATCCCTTTACTATGGGAGTCTGTGGGAAAGTGGTTATGCAAGCAAACGAGGCAGAGAAGTTTGCGAGCACGGCGCTTTTCTCAAAAGTTGTAGCAATTTTTCGGAAGGGGGTTGTGTTTAAACAAAAGATGAGGGGGTTTCAAGTATTTGTTTGATTTTAACGTGTTTAGTGTTTAAGAAGTCAATAAATGAGTTGCGCTGCATGCTAATGTCATGAATGATACCAGATGCATGAAATAACTCGATTATTTTACTTTAATAGGGCAATAGGAATATCCTATACTCTAAGTTTTCGGTAATAAAGCAACAATTGCAATTGTTCTTAAAAACAGATCTTAGTAACAAATTCATGAAACTGTAGTAGGAGGAAATGAGCATTCTACGACTATCAATAATCATGACGTCATCAATCACGTGACATCAAGCCCCGCCCGTGAGTAGGGTAAAAACGAGAGTTCTGGACCAATCAATCATCGTGACGTCATCAGCTAAGCTCTGCCTTCTGAGTAGGGGAAAAATGAAAGTTCTACGCCAGTCAATCATCGTGACGTCATTAATCAAGCCCTGCACCCCACAATAGGGGTAAACGAAAGTTCTGGACCAATCAAACATCATAACATCGTTAATCAAGCCCGCTCCTGAGTAGGGAAAAAACGAGAGCCCAACGCCAGTTAGTCATCGCGACGTCATCAATTAGGAACGCCCTTGATTAGGGGAAAAACGAGAGTTCTACCACAGTCAATCATCGTGACATCAATCAAGCCCCTCCCCTAAGAAATTTCTGAAATTTTTTTCAAACATATTATAAACAAGTGTGACATCTCTTTACGAAATTTGGAACTTGGAAATCAGATTGGCGCAAAGCCCGGGTGTACAAAAGGAACGCTTGAGAACATATTTCATCATATCAGTTGAAGCAATTGATGCGACAACTATAGCAGCCAGTTCAGAAAAAGCGAGACATATATTGAATAGTTTTATTAATACAATTGAATACATAGCGCTTTATTCAATAAAATATTACAACATTTTTGTTGATTTATAAAATCTTCATTATAAAGTTTAGTCAAATATTTCTGCTTTTCTTCATCTGTTTCACTCTTTCCACCTCACTGTCCATATCACTTTTTCGTCCTCCTCATCATCTAGAAGTTCTTCAAAGAATGCATTGTTTTTCCTTGTAGCCGCCTTTAATGCCCTTGAATACTCGTAGTGTTTTTCATCAGCAAAGTAATTAATGTCCTCTAAAATGGTTTGATAATGTTGGCTTTGTTCTAGACGTTTGATATATTTGAAGAATCTCATAAACAGTTGTTTTAGTCTACGTTTATAGATGGGTCGAAGGTCATCAATTGCTCTTTATCGCGCATCTTCAAGCCATTGTGCTTCATATCCTAAAACCTTTTCTTGAAACAGCGTCTCTTTCTGACCCACTGTCAGAACTGCTGCCATCATCACCCTAGCCACACTGCGTGGCGAAATCTTCTTCGCTGTTGTATAACGCACCATATTCTGTACAAACATGTGCATTCTTTTCAGATATGTTGTCGCTTTGACTTTCCATAGAAGACTGATATAAAGTGTCCGTGAAAGACGTTTTTATAGTGTTTTCCATTTCTTCTTCCAGTTCGCCTTCTACACACTCGCTTCCATTCACTTCTGAAGCGTGTATATCCTTTAAGTGTCTTTTAAGACTTTGAGGCAAATTGTAAGATTTCGAACAAATATTGCATTGATACATCTTTTCGGTTCAACACACACTTTTAAAATAATGAAAAAGTCTTTGAACGAAGCTTTATATACCATGACAACAACATGTTGTTGTCATCGTTGTTAAACAACAACTTGTTGAACAACAAATTGTTGAACAACTTGATGAACAATTGTTGCACAACTTGTTGAACAATTGTTGTACAACAATTTGTTGAACAACAGCTTATAATTTCTTTAATTTTTTATCTGGTGTTGTTCCCGAAACGCAGAATTTTGCGCTTATATGTAAAATAATGTTTAAAAAAATCATAGGATGGCTTCTAACTTAGAAAATGCGCATGTTGAAAGAAAATAAGAAATTTGATGTTTTTATCCTATTTCTATATTTATTCTAAAAAATCGCAAAGGTGGGTAGGTAGTTAGGCAGGTAGGTAGGTAGGTACACGAGGAGAAAAGGAATAATTTTGATAGCAGACATGCCAATTTTCTCTGAAAGGGGCTAATTCTCGTCCAGTACTCTGCGTTTCCTACAGAAGTTTTGCCTTTTTAGACATTCCCTCCTCATTTCATTATATGAGAGATACTATATCAAAACTAATCCGAATCCCGCTAGATTGAGAAATGTTCCATTTGCAAGAACCACGAGAGAAAATATATGTTTTGCATAACTTGTTTAAGGCCAAAAGAATCCAAAATAAGCTAAAAAATCGTTCTTTCTCTAACCGTCTTTGAGATTATAATCAACTTCATTTTTTTACCTTGACCATGACCATGGTGTTCAAGGTCACCAAAATGCCTCTGATATAAGGGTTTTACGCCACAGGGTAGAAAATGGACTAAAAATAGTCTACTGAAACCAATTCTACTTCCTCTCTGTACAGGTTTTAGCCAAGCCAGCCTATATCCTACACTTATGGGCTTTCTGTCGTCTATTTTGTGTTTCTGTAGGTAAACAATTTTTCAAAAATGCTTTTTATCCTACCTGTTTGGCCGGATTGTTTTCAATTATACCAGCAATGTTCCCTACATAATGACCGGTACGGATTTTAGTGTTTTTGTGGGGAGTAGGCTTTTCGGCTAGTCAGACTGTCCCTTGACATTTTGGTTTAATTACTGTCGATGTGCTTTATGTGGCAACAGGAATATTTTAGTTCGATCTGCCAAAAATATGCGACAATTGGACATTTTAAAAATGATTTTGAAAATATTTAAAATGTTATTGCTCTTAGACTTTTAATCGGTGAACATCGTGGTAAATATAATACGAGCAGCCAAATAGTTCTATTAGACCAGCCGAATTCGTCGGGCTGTCTAATTACATCAGTAGAGGGCATCCATCGTCTGTGCGTATGTAAACTTTCACTTAAAATGCTTCTTCTTCCTCAGTTTTGATAATATTCTTTCAGATTTTGTACAAATGTTCAATTTTGAAAAATCGAATTTGAAATACAAATTTTTTGTCACCATACAAGCCTATTGGACATTATTGTTACACAAAAATGCTCATCGCGTTTTGCTGTTGTGGGTTCGACTCCCACAGATTACTTACATAACGATTTCTTATGCAACGAATAGGTGCTCTTCGGTTGCAGCACAGCGTGCGTTAATTATGCTCATTTATGTGATATGCAATAGATATTCTAGTTATTGTTTATTAAAGTGGTAGCTCTTAAACGTGTAATAGTAAAATGGGTTTCCAACATATTTATACGTAATGTCGTTTAGGCAGAGACTTAATTCGGCTGGTCTTAGCACTTCAGTGGGGCCGGGACAACCATCGCCTGTATCTATGTATTTACGTACGTAAACTTTTACTTAAAAGGCCTCTCTCGCGGTTTTGATCGGATTCTATCCAATTTTTTTCACGAATATTCACTTAGCTGTCAACTCTTGAAAAAATTTTTTGCCGTTAATCCAGAGCAACCTTATTCCAGCAACCTCCCCTACCCAGAAACTATGGAGGGGCCAACTGGAACAACATAACCGTCTGCAATTTAACCCAATGGATATCTCTGTGCCATTTCCTCATCACTTCCTTAGTATATCGATTATCGAGGGGAGTAATATGTGGTGCCCAACGATACAGAAATGATAAGCTTTGTAGTACAGTTCACTTCGTACGTTAAAACCTTCTTTAAAGATAAAGGAAATATTGCAAGTTAATAAGTTTTATATACCCAACAACAAAAGAAACGCCGATTCTTAGAAATTCCACATATATCTTCCTAAATTTGCAACTGGAATCTATGTTACATATATCAAAAAGGCAGTTGTTATAGCATACTTCTAGACAGTTTTAGTCACTTTACAGAAGATAGTCACGGTTCATTTAACACAACAAAAGTGCCTCACAAAATGACGAGTTAAAGTGCCTAATAACGAGTGTGGCCTCCGTTCGCGTTAATCACCGCCGTACACCGGCGCCTCATAGAGATCACCAAGCGCTGGATTACGACTCTGGGTATGCGATGCCACTCCTCGATGAGGGCTTGGCGTAGCTGTGGTAACGTAGACTGAGGGTTGCGTCTCTGACGAACAGCTCGGCCTAACACGTCCCAGACGTGCTCTATGGGTGAGAGATCTGGTGAAAACGCCGGCCATGGCAACACGCTCACTCCATTGGCACGAATGTAATCCATGGACAACCTTGCCACATGGGGTCTGGCGTTGTCCTGTTGGAAAATCAGATGGTTCTGTTGCACTGTAGGAACAACGCACGGCTCCAAAATTTGATCACGACATTGCTGTGCGGTGAGATTCCCATCCACAAAGCGCAGTTCGGTTCTTAATCCAAAAGCTATTCCACCCCAAACCATAATACTTTGGCCACCAAAGCGGTCACGTTCTTGCACGCAAGCGTTCGTGAATCGTTCGCCGCTCCGACGCCATACGCGTCTTCGTCCATCGGCAAATTCCAGACAGAAACGCGATTCGTCTGTAAAAAGAACCCTATTCCAGTCCGCAAGTCTCCAGCGCACATGATTCATGGCCCATTGACGCCTCGCTTGGCGCCTAGCACCGGTTAAGGGCATTCCGCGATACGCGCGCCGGCTTCGAATACCGTGTTCATGAAGCCGTCTCCTCACTGTTTGGGCACTGATGCGATTGCCCTGACGTCCTGGGAGTGCTCCGGCGGTGGTTGTCGCTGGAATAAATCTCTGGCGTAGGTGTGAGACCCGAATATAGCGGTCCTCCTGGGGAGTACTAACACGTGGTCTACCTGACCGAGGTCTGTCGCGAGTAGATCCAGTGTCCCTAAGACGACTTCGTAGGCGTCGAACTGTACTTTCATTAACACCAAAGTGGTGCGCGACGTCAGCGCGGCTCCTTCCGCTGTCCAGCATACCCACGGCGCGTTCCCTATCAATTTGTGAGAGCCGTGGCATGGTTTTTCCGTTGAGTTTGTTTCAATATTTTAACGTTTTTTATCCCTTTTTAAGCTTGTCTTTACTATGCATTTCAGTTTGTACGGGTCATTGTAACACATGTTGCCTAATATGGAAAAAGGTGTCAAAACGACCACTTCATTGAATTGACCAAGGTGTTAGGGTAATTAAGCCGCCACCAACAGACCACATAAAGGATAAAGAAAGAAAAATATTACTGAAAAAAGTTCGCACACAAGTTTCCCAGAAATCGCCAAAAACGCAAAAAAACCACACGAAAATTATTCGGCGTTTCTTTTGTTGTTGAGTATATTTATCTTATTTGCTTATCACTACGACATTTTTATATCAATTTCTTCGTAATTACGTTATAAGTGTCCAAATTAAATAGGGAACTTTTTAAAAACTAGAATGGCAAGGGACTCTTTCCATTAGGATCACAATATATCTAAAAAGAAGGTTACATTAAGTACTTCTCATACTATCTAAGAGTGCCATCTAAGCATCAAAGAACAAACCATATATGGATTATATCTTCCTTCTTCTTAGAATGGGTAGTCATCTTATAATCCATGGAAAAATTAAATAGGGCTCACGTGTTTTTAGGTCAGCCGATTGTGGTCGATGGATCATTCCCATCATTTTTATCCTTCTCTGATGCGTGTTTTAGACCAACTGACGTTGGTTGGTTTATTAAAGCAAGTGTGTGCGTATGTAAAATCTTACTTGAAGATCTTCTTTACTTTCAGTTTTAATCCAAATGCTTTCAAATTTGGCACGACTGTTCCTTACGTAGTTTTCTCTTGAAGTGTTACTTTTAGTGGTGATCAGCAAAAAAAACTAACCACATGGAAGCATTTTCAAACACTCTGTGAGCCATTTTCCAGAATGAAGTGCTTTAACTGTAATTTTGATTAGATTTTTTCTAAATCTCAGAAGAATGTTCTCTAGGCGATCTTTTCTTAATAAACTTATCTTTTTTAATAATATTTTTACAAAAAATGATGTCATATAAAAAAGTAAAGAAAATGGAATCGATAAAAAATACATTGTAGTCAGTACTTTCCGCTGTTTGCTATTGTGGGTTCGTCTCCTTTTGCTTGAACAGCGATTGCTTATGCAATAAACTGGCACACTCCGGTGGTAGCACAGCATGATTAGTATTAGACTAAAATATATTATCGATAAAATGATCACCAGGTACCGCAAACTTTCCTCACATGATAAAAGTGGTATCAAGAAAAGTGCCACTGATGGAGAGGAATTGCAAAATTTATAAATGCTATTCCACTTAAAGTATAGGTAGAATCATGCGAAATCATTGGATTTTCTATACCTTAAACCACGAATGTCCAGGGTCATGGTGCCCAGCCGGGATCTAGTGAATCCAGTATCAATTTGCTCCTATGGAAAAAGTGGCGAAAAAAGTGGTAGCCATATTTTAAAAAGAGGTTATTAAAAATTGAAAATAAAATTTCAAACGAATCCAGAAATTGTGGGAAAAGAAGCATTTTGAAAATAGGCCACTAATTGGCAGATTTATCAACTTAGCAAACATTACTTAGAAAATATTTTGCATATTACCTAAATAAGCATAAGTTACATGCCCTGTGCTACCACCGGTGAGCGACTATTCTATGAATAAGAAATCGTCATGCAAACACTCTGTGGGAGCCTAACCCACAAAGAGCGATGAACATTGTAATAAAAGAAAACTATCTGGATGCTTATATTAACCATTAGTTTTTTAATAACAAACAGAACAAATGTGTGAGGAGCCCGATTAAAAATCTAAGAGCAGTAACATTTTAAAAGAGATTTAAAATAATTTTAAAAATGTGCAATTTTTCCTTAGTTTTAGTGGGTCGGACTAAGCTATTGTTGCAGCCACATAGGACACATCGACAATAACCAAACCACAATGTCAAGGGACATTCTGACTAGCTGAAATGTCCCTTCCTCCAAAAAAAGTCACAAGATAGGCAAGATTGCTGCCAAATTTAAAAACACCACAAGTGTAGGGAAAATAGCATTTTTGAAAAATTGTTTACATACACAAACACACATAACGGAGGACAGATAGCTTACAAGTGATGGGTATAGGCCACCGTCGAAAGTTGCCTTGGCTAAAACTTATACTAGGGACAGGAGATATATAAACTGGATCATAATAAAAAACAACAAAGTGTTATATCCCACTACACTAAAAGCTCCATTAGTATCCTGTGCGTTACCTTTGGTGTACAAGAAAAACGTGGAGAAAGGGGCATAATTTTGAAGTCAGATGCGGTCCAAGTGGTTCTTTCATAACTTGACTCACTTCACCAATTTGGATCTGCTGCAACATTTTGCCCCAATCGTAGGTAAAAAATGCGTAAGAATTCTTGATTTTACTGCAATAGAACCGAGTAGAATATGAATGAAATAATAGAAGAAATATCGCAAAAACAGTTTATACTATGATCTTGAAGGATCATGAACTCAAAACCATTTGTTAAAACTTTTACGTTCGTAAAATAGCATGCGGGTTGATGAAAAACACGATTGTTCTTGACATTTAGGTGAAATATCATTTCTTTCATGTTTATCCGGTTAGTTTGTATTCAAAATGAAGTATTTAATTTCTTAATACTCATTTTTATGAGTAAAATATCTTATAGACTACGAAGCTATCACTATGGGTTTTCCAATGTGTTAAACATTGTTTCTCGCAATCAATAATTATAAAAACTTCTGTGGAACACATAGCACCACATGGGTACTCTTAACAGGTGCTCTGTTGCTCTGTTTACAATGCTTGTCAACCAACTGACCAATCAGGGTCGGTGCATTTCCTGTCATGTGATCGAACCAAACCCAACTTATCGTACCGCACAATCCCAATTGATGGGGAGGTTGGGTACAATTCGAGTGATGGCTTCTACGTCTACAAGATAGTTTACTCATAAAAATGAGTATTAAGAAATTAATTAAATACTTCAGTTTTAATTTCGAAAATATCGTCTTGTAGACTACGAAGCCATCATTATGGGAGAATAGAACTGGTGGAGGGAATTTAACAACCCATGCATGCGAACTGGTTGACACGCCGTCTGTAAGACATTGTGTCGGAAAGGCAGAAATAAAAGAAATAAATTCAATTTATCTTTTAATTTCAGCGGGGTTTCACCGCGTAATTCCCATTCCATAACATACAACAATGTTCAGTGAGGTTTCACCACGAACTGCCCATTAATCACAATAAGCTCGAACATACACACGTACAGACTGATACGAGCTAATGCCCCCCTCTTGTTCACAAGAGAGGTACACACACGAACAGCCCATGAACACACAGTCACAATATGAGCCGCCCGTAACAGCAGCGTGTTATATTATGTGCAAAACTGGACTGTTTATAACCCCACCATGATATAAGACGCCACTATGGCGGGTCGCCACAACAACCGTCCCATGATCAACAAAGTCACACGTTAGCGGTGCCGCTGCAAGCACTGCCTCCGACCCATACCCTACTTAGCTGCTTTCTTCTTTTGTAATGCTTGTTCCCACCCTACTGCTGGGGAGTCCTACAAGAAGAAAGATTTTAATAAAAGTCGCTACACCGTGCTGCAATAGGTATTTGATACTATACACGCGTAGTAGGGAGACGGGGCATAACGACGCTGATTCGACACCGCTACGTGAATTCACACCCGGCAAGGGTGGTATAGCAATCTGTTGAAATGTACCTAAGCCCTTGGTCGCAATGTGCTTCCAAAAAGACCACAACGGTTTTAGAACCAACGCCTCCCATGAACCATTGACTAAACTAATAGAGTTTTGTAAAGCGTGTATTTTACCGCGGCGCTTGCCAGACGCTTCAAGGTGAGTAACTTGTCTGAAATGATCGAGTGATGGAAAAGTGGAGCTGTGAGATATGTCAACACCAGTAGATCCTTCAATACATCACACGAGGAGAAATCATAACGAAATGCACGCTTCAAAATAAACATTGATATGTCATAATCGAGCAAACTGTCACCTTCCTTACTTCAAATAAGCAAAGGAAAGAAATCGGCCACCGCTACCGTCGTCGCTGCCACAGGGTCGCACCTCTATCAAGACACCCTGACTCGAAAAGACGACAATGCGAGAAGTAAACCTTATTCGTGGAATCCATATGGATCTTCTTCATACTTTGTATGAACCTCTGAGAAAACTCTTGGACCTCAGGAAGGAAAACTTATGCATCAAAGTTTCAGTCGAAACAACTGATGATTTGGATGAAAATGATCCCAATGAGGTTGACGTAGACTGTCATAATCCAGAGGAATTGGAAGATTCCTGACGCACGGAAACGGCATCAACAAAGGAAATCAAGGCAGTTCGGGAAGATCGGTAGCTACCAACAACAGCCGGCTCGGCCTCTCTCTTGCGAAATCTTCAGAAGAACTTTGAACATCAGCAGCAAAGAGTACCCCTATCGGCCACTGACACAATAGCGAGTCGATCGCCAATACTGCGAGATCCGGACACAGAGAAATGCATAGCTGAAGATTATGATTGAGACGATTGGCAAAAACATCGACCTGGGGAGGACCCCACGGAGAGTGTGTTGCAATCCATTGACACTTGTAATCCGCTAAAACCCACTCGGTGTGAGCCACCTCACCTATCCGAGAACCTAAATCAGCCAGCACATTAAGACTGTGTGTGACGGTTGAATATGAAAACCAGAATTGCGAGCATGCAACAGAACCCGTTTGGTGAGACGACAGTGTCGGTGAGCGAGTGCCACCCTGCTTGGAAAAATAAGACACCATTGTCGGATTGTCTATCAAAAACTTTACCACGCGAACCGTGAGAAATTTGAATAGAGTCTGGCAAGCAACGAAGACCGCCTTCATCTCCAATACATTGATATGTATGGGCTGTTCTTGAGGCAACGATTTGCCCTTGATCATACGCCCCTGGAAAAAGAAGCCCCAACCGCTGCAACACGCATCGTTCTCTACCTTCCAGGATGGTGCTGGAAGAGAGAAGTGAACATCATTCGACAGACTGAAGAGACGCGATAACCAATCTAGGTCCAGGAGAGCTAACAGGGAAACCTACCTCGACGCAATACCTTCAATACGCACCTCTAAAACTCGCGGAAATGGCATCTGCCCAGCTCGACCGTCTTTTCCGCTGCTACCAATAGCCCGAGAAGTGACTCCAACCGAGAAAGACTAGGCTTGAGGAAGACACACCCGTGCAATAAGGGACATAATTTTGTGCATGCAATTTTGAGTGGGAAAGTCCGGGCCCCGACAAATCCAACTATTCTCCAATAACTCTAACCTCTGAGCTGGAATCAACTTCGACTTATCGTGGTTGACCAACAACCCCAGGATCTCGCACTGCCTAAGTGGCGTATCCAACTGAGCTAATAGAACCTGCCTGTCTTTAGTGAAAAATAGCCAATCGTCGAGATATTGGAAGATTTGCAACCCTACTTGACGACCCAAACATTTGACCACCGTTATGACTTGCGCAAAAACAAACGTTGCTGTTGACAAACCGACTGGAAGGGCAAGAAACCAATAGTTCTGATCCCCTATGCTGAACCCGAAAACGAGTGACTCCTCGAATATGTAGGTAAGCATCGAATAGGTCCACTGAAATCGCCCACATGCCCTGGCTTAGGGTGGATTTGATCGACTTCGGAGTGTCCATACTGAATGGTGTCAGATGTTTGAACCGACTGAGTTGTGACAAATCGATGACATGACACCAGTTTCCCGACTCTTTTGGCGCCAGAAAGACCCGACTGAAAAATTTGTTGTAGCCGTGGACGGAGCCATGGAAGGTCACTGCTTCGACTTCCTAGCGTACGTTGTAGGCGCGTTATGTATCAATGCATCCTGTGATTTGACACGTCAATGACAGTCTTCAATACTTCCAGAGAAAACAAGTCTGATTATCCATCAATTTGAGCAAATCGCAGCCTACGTGCATCCTTAGTACTAACGTTGGAATGCGGCAATACCTGATCTCTCCTAAGTACCACGAGCATGCATTTAATTTCAGTAAGTTCGACGAAGCCGCAACAACGAATTCGAAAACACGATCAAATAAATCGTTGACCCCTGGGTCGACAAACTTCCACAACGCTTGAAACGTAGCATATTGAAAAAGAAAGTGTGCACAAACTCTTCCTGGCCACTTCTTTCAAGTATCTACAATCCCTTTTAGCTGATGACACAATGGATTTTGGGCTGACATTCGGGAACCAGGGGTCAATGTCTCAAGGATACACGAGTGGCTGGGTTGGCAGAATTCCCTCATTAGATTGATAAGACGCAGTTTTAACGTGTAAAATCTTTGATGAAAGGAAGCGAGACCAGTGACGAGGCGGCACAACTTACAACCTTTGCAATTCGTCCATACTGGCTTGAAACACGTTAGAAACACAGAGAGTCGTCGATAATCCCATGAAATTTTCGGTTGTGACTTGGCAGTGAAGAAAAATGACGGCCTATTAACCTGTGGTTTTGACGTCGTTATTGAAGTATATGAATTATCGGAATAAACTTGATAATATCCTTAAACAGAAAATCCACTTCCAAAAATTCCACTGTCGAGACCTCCTCCAACTCACCTGGTAAAACCTCAACCCCTGGAGGAGTGGGGTGCGCACTGGCCGTAAGGGTTTGTAATCCTCCGGCTTCATGACCCGTGGCGAGGCGTGGTATGGGCCAGAGTGAGACATCGTTGAAGGCACAGTCCGCGCAGCCATAGTTTTGACGGGTTACAACGGTAAATTAGGCACAGCAGATTATGTGACGAGGTTTTGGCAACCGTTCTTTCTTACTGACCATCCCCGGCTCCTCCTGTCCATATGCCGAATTGTTCGCTAAGGAAGATGAAGAGGACGCATTAACAGACTGTTTCTGTACACAAGGTGTATCACCCGTTAATGGCTGTATGGGGCCATGCAGAGAATAGACGGTAGTTGTGTATCCTTCTGCGGGGAAGATTCCATTGTCACCGTAGTGGATGGAACTGCATTCAGCCGTAAAGTTGCCGAAGCTACCAAGTCCGACTTTGACGGCCAGACTAGGCAACATCTTGAGCTCTTCATCCGAAGCATGCCTCAGCGTGTCTGGGTGTAAATTAAAGGTTTAAAAGTGAAAGGCTCTTGTCTCTGTAGAACTGTTTCCAACAAAGCACTCTTCACCACTGCAGACACGTTAAAGTCCACTTCAGCCTAGGCAAATGCTGTAGCAAAAACTCTTGTGCCATTGAGTTTGTCTCTAACGTAAGGTCATTGATCAATGGCGCCTAAAAAGCGGGTGTAGCAGACGCCACACGAGTCTCCAGAGAGGGTGTCACCTCAACGTGACCACCGTAGAAGATGTAAATGCCCGGTGCATACACAGACGTATCCGGTAGGAATCCGACCTTGAGTTTTCTGGGAAGTCCCGACCCATCTTCCTCTGCATTCCATCTATCCGCAGTCGACAATGCCGCAGGAGAATAGGCATGCATAGAGGCAGAAGACTTGTCACCCTTAGACCGTCGCAGTCACGAGTCGTAACAATCACGAACGTCCCTTCGACAAACCGGCACAATCATGAATCGTGACAGACATAACCCGAAACCTGGACCAGTCGCCACAATAGCGACCCGTCACAAGCGGTGATAGTACCGCCTAATAAAATGACCAACCGGTGTAGAAATGTCACCGCCGCAGCAGCATTACACAATTAACTTGAAAGCAAAGAATAAACTACGCCAAAGCTGCTCCAGGAATTACCCTGCTGTCATAAAGATCTCTCGTAGCAAAGACGACACAATTTCAACCCGTCACGAACACGAGCTGCAAGCAAGGCGCTACACGAGTAAGTCGTCACACACACGACCCATGACAACAGCAGGTCGCTGCAGACACAACTGGTGATATCAGCGAGTCGCCGCAACCTCGACCGCCACAGCGTATAAGTGTGAACACGACTCGTGAGCACGAGTCGCTGCAAACACGATCCGTGGCAACGGCAAGCCGCCGCAAACACGACCCGTGAACACAGCAAGACGCTGCATACACGACCCGTGAGCACAGCAAGTCGCTGCAAACACAACCCGTGGCAACGGCAACTCGGCGCATACACGACTCATGACAGTGCTAAGGCCGGAGTGAAGGCTGCCTACACAAGTCATAGTACGTTTATACGCCCCATGCTGTACTCGTCACAGCAGTGGATCGTTACAAACATGGTCTAGCGGACCCCGACACGTGATCGATGCTTACACCACGTCAATGTAGCAATAACATGTGAAAGCGTCGAGTTGCCGTATTCGCTACAAGAACGATGCCCACATGATTGATTCATATGTGGACAGCAGTAGCTACACTACTCAAAAACCGTGATAAACCGTCACAAGTTTTGGCATGTCTATCAACAGTAAGAGCTAGTGTATACTACCCCCAAAATGAGGGCATCTGCAGCCTCAAGCGCGTAAAAAACAAAGCTCCTAGGCTGTGAAACTGCGTGTCTCATATACCGCTCCAAGAGCAAAAAGTGTAGAAGAGCGACAGAAAGCAAGAACTTTCCCGTTTGCAGAGGCAAACCAATGCAAACTGACAATGAGGGAAACCCCAAAAATGGAAACTGAGAAGATCGTCCAGAAGCCATTTCACAGTGTATTACACATAACCTATAATACGTTCTTGATGGCAGGGTAGCATTTACCGAAGGAAAACCGGTCTGACAAACCCAGAACTACCACGTGTAGGAATCAGCAAAGTCAGGAAAACTGGTCAAAAACGTACAAGATAACACTTACAGTATACGTAAATGAAATATACAAAATAAATAATATCCAACAAGTATTCATTTAAATATATTTTGATCAGTAATTTTTACAAAAATTCATCGGAGAAAAATCTCCTGTTACTCGGATAGCGATAGCTCGGAATGGTTCGATCACATGACAGGAACTGCACCGACCCTGATTGGTCGGTTGGTTGACAAGCATAGCAACAGGGCACCTGTTAAGAGGGGTACGAACCATACCCCCGGGACAATACCCGCCCCGGATGATACCCTCCCCCGACAATACCCCCCAGACCATTCCCCCCTAGGAACATACCCTCCTTGCTTATACATCTCCCAACCAGAATATTTCCAATTTTCAACGTTACAACAAAATGAAAAGAAAAAGCACAGTGACATGTTTTATTTAAGGCGGCATGTTTTATTTCTCTCCAACACCATGTTTAATCTTTAAATTGATATATCGAGTCTGCGTCTCATTCACAGTCAAATCTGTAAGTTCATAGTCCACATCGAAAAATCGCCACAGATTTGGATGGCAAGCTGTTACGCCGCGAGCATCTTCAGATCCCATCCCTCGATACTGTTGTTAGCGAATTGATAATAGGAATTATTGAACGTATGCATTAAATTCCATCTATAATCCTTTTAACTAGATCATAGAGGATTTTTTATGTACAATAGCTTTTATCAATGGATCACATGGGATGAGTTATAAGCGTTGTGGAACTGCAATTATACCCCTTTCAACTAGAGCATAGCGAATTGGCTTAGCTTTTAACTGCAGATCACAGAACTGTATTAGTTTGTTGTTCGTTAATGAAAATTTTTAAAATAAAAATTGCAAAAAAAATGATGGTTGGGGGGGGGGGGGGAGGGAATTGGTACCGGGTGTATGGTCCTAGGGGGTATGGTCTGGGGGGTATTGTCGCAGGGTGCCTTCCGGGGGGGGGATATTTTCTTGTAGGGTATTGTCCTAGACCCGTTAAGTGTACCCATGTGGTGCTATGTGTTCCACAGAATCATTTATTATAATGGGTCGCGATAACCAATGTTTAACACATTGGGAAACCCATAGTGATGGCTTCGTAGTCTACAAAACGATAGTTTTGAAGTTAAAAAGCAGAATTTTTGCGCAACGCCCAATGTGAGAATTGGTTTATTTTAGGTTAAAGTTTACATACGTACATACAGACGACGGTTCGACGAAATCATGCCTAAAACATATAAAACTGACCCTATCAGCTGAACAACAGAAACCCTGGTAGCTCGGACGAATATATACTCGGAGTTAAAGTAGGGAGGAGCTAACTTTAAAGCAGGTCCACGGGTGTTAAGTGCTTTGAGATTCAGTAAAATGGTAGATTACAAACTCTCTAAAGAAAGACTCTATTAATATAGCTATCCGTGTTGAAAAGGCCCATAAACTCTCAATGCAAAATATCGAGGTTGTAATTTGTGTGTGGAAAATTATAGTATTTCTGTACTATTACAGTATTACCATAATGTTAGTACTTTTTAAATACAAAAGACATACAGGACAGATTCATTCACCCACTGTTTTGAAAAATTATCTGATACCATTGCTACTTTAGAGTGGGTGTCGGAACCAATTTATGTGTTTTCCGCTTTTTATTAAAGATAACGTTATTGGAAAAGAAAAGAAAAGAAAGAAACTCGTGGTTTCATGTAAAAAACAAACAAGAAAGCAGGAAAGCGATTTCTGTCATCAATGTTTCGAAATAGAAGGTTCAAAAGTACTTGCTAATGTTCTGAATGCCGAAGTTGCGGAAAGCTTTTGTCATCAGTCATAATTAATAATTCCGCTCGACACATAGCCAGTCCCAAAAATTAAACACGAAAAAAATGGTTAGTAGATTTAAACCAATGATTTCAGTAGTTCGAGAGAACGCATGACAAATAAAATATATTCTTGTAAATGCTGCAGCATTTGAGGTATGAAAACTAAAAAAACGTAATTACGCATGCCCATCCGCAGTAGCATTCCTTTGCCTTCGCAAGAAAATTTAAATTTTTCGAGTGTGAGGGAAAAGTTTAGTGTTTCGAATTGTTGTGATTTACTAAGGCCACATTCTTTTGGACCTCTCAGAAAACTGAGAATCCACTCTCCAAACAGACCAGAGAAGCCCCAGAGACACCGTCCAAAAGAACACGTCTCAAAAAATCGAGAAATAAAAAACAGAAATCTAGCTATTTTGTGCTTATTTCAGATAAATATGTAATTCATATGCCCAGAAATATATCCTGTGACAATCGTTTGTTGGGGCATCGGTTTAAATGTGATCTGTTTTACCTAATAACATTCCTGCCACTTCAGCAGTACCAACGGTGTTACAGATTAGACCTCAACCTATAGTAATCGAGGTTAAACCTTTGGGTCCTCTTTTATTTTACTATACCTAGTGCAATTACGTGTAAAATCTTCCTTGAACTAAATTTCTAGTCTTAAATATCTATATTTCACATGCATTTTTGCAAATAAGTTGTAGAAATGCCTTTGTTTACATTTCCGCCATCTTGTATCTGACCTTCTCGAGAGAAGTTTTCCGAGACAAAAACTGTCTCTAGATAACGAGAACTTATCCAAGAGAACACCTCTCGATTTTTCGAGAGCCTCTTGATTTTTCGAGACGGTCCAAGAGAATGTGGCCCAAATCACACCTTGTACGTACCGAATAAAATGTGCAAAAATTCTGCGTTTCGAATACACATTAGCCGGGTAGAAATGGAGGAGATAATAGAGATTTCGCCTAAATTTAAAATTTCTCTTGCACCAAAGAACAATTTGTTGAAAGTGTTAACAAATAGTTTTAAGTTTAAATTTCTTGTATGTTCCGAATATGAGCCGTTTTTTTACTATATTTGTGCGAATTTGCTTATATATGACATGACATACCTCAGTCCGAGCAGTTGTAGGATTTCATGATTCACAAAGCCATACGAAGCCTGATACCGGTTTTTGAAGCCAAGACTACCTTTATTGATAGATTGATGGTTCATACTCTGAGTTTTGCCGAACAGGTTTTGCGTTTCGACCGAATTCCCTTGGTATGATGGTATAAAGAAATAATAAAAAAAATTCTATGTTAGCAGAAACATTCACAATCTATATTAAAGGGACTGATTGATACAAATACGTAAAATAGTTTTTAAAAGATCATACGATGACTTTTCGAATTCGAAACTTTCGATGTTGAAAGAAAATTAATTCTTGATGTTTTCCCGTTATCGTTTCTTGATGATAAGCGGATTAACAGTTTCGACTAAGAGATTTACGCAAAACAGGACGGTTTTGCGTAAACATAGAAGCTGAGGGATACGTAAACATAGAAGCTGAGAAACTTAGAACCGTAGAAATCGCTGAAGAAATATATCGTAATCACCTCGAAATAGATGTAGCACTCTTTTTAGACCCCAACTGGGCGAGCCGGGGAGGGGGGGTCTATAGGATTGCCCTCTGTCTGCCGTCCGTGTGTCACACTGGATGCTGTTTTGTTTCCACGCGAGTTCTCCGTGGCATACCCTAGGCATATGCAACCTTGTATAGTAAAAATATATATATATTGAAGTTGTGCAACGTCGTGTTATTTTTCAAATTGGTCAAAAATTGCCAAAATGACGACTTGTTGTGTCCGGTTGGGGTCTGCGCCTTCGACGATGGCTTGTTGTGTGAGAAACCCGTTATAATAATGTCGTAAATAAATTTTCCCACATTGCAATAACATTTTGCCACCTTATAGATACGCCATGATAGAGAAAATCAATTTTTGTGTATTTTCCACAATGAAATCCGGCAAGTTTCCGCTGCTGAGTGTGCACATTGGTAACGATGAACTGGCTTATTAAATGAAAAAAAAAACAATTGCAGTCGAAAAGACATCTGCATTGGAAAGACCAAAAAAAGAAAAAAAACTTCGTCGGGCTGGTCTTATAACATCAGTAGAGGGGTATCTGTGGTCTGCGTGAACGTATGTAACCTTTTACTTCAAATGCTTCTTCGTCAATTTTGATCGGATTCTTTTCTTTTAAAATTTTTTCGAAACCAATTTTCCAAAGGTTTTCCAAAGTGATTAAAAATATCTGTAGCCAATTTTCAAGGTTCTTCTCCCATAATTTTGGCCGCATTTTCTGTATAAATTTGTACAGATTTTCTATAACCGGGTTTAATAATATGAAAACCATTTTTGGGAACCAAAAAAGCCTATTGATACGTGAGTTACTAGACCTCTACTGGTCATACTGTCCCTGGACATTCTTGTTAGAATATCTGTAGTGTTTAAATTAATATATTTATTGTATATAAATTAGAACTGTTAAAATAAAAAAAGACTATTAAAATATGTTTTAAAGCCCTTAAGCCTTTTAGAACTGTTATTTTAGAACGTCAGACCTTATATAAAAAGTTACTTTTTTACGGTCCAACAACCTATTAAAACCTATATTTTATACCAAAAAACAAACCTATAAAAACCTTTTTTTTAACTAAGGACGTGTTAAAATAACCTATTTTTTAATGAGGAGCGCTGGAAGGCCTGTAATAAGGGTCGGCTTGTAGGTTCTGAGTCACGAATCCTGCATACAAGTCCCTACAGGTGCCAGACAGCAGATTGGGGTGGATGGTAGAATGGGAAATTTGACGTAGACTGAAATCTACTTCAGTCATTGCGCCATTGAATATTCTTAGCACCATGTACTTGGGAAAGTGTGTCTCATAATATTGTAACATGAAATTGAAAGTGTCATGTGTTGTTTCGGAAACATGTTAGCAAACTGACCAGACTGATTAGCTGTTTTTTTGGTTGATGTTACATCGTTTGTATCGCTGTTGGTGATTGACTCACGTGCAGACCGCCATTTCATTTCCAAAACCTCTGTATTGGTTACACTAGAAACACAATTTATACTGTGTTTTTATTGTCTATAGGGTACTAGGCATTTACTGTGTTAACAGTGTTTGGTTCGATCTCCTTTGTCAGGGGTATATATTTGTTCCGTGTAATTTAGTGCATATTCCCCTAAAATACCAGTTATTGTCTTTGACTCATAGAATAACAGCAAGTCGTCTAGGACTATATTTTTGGGTTGGGATAGATGTGTAACGAAATCATAAAAAAACTTGAAAAAAAATATGCCAATTCGTACTTCGGAACCTTTCCGATGGAGATGTCGTTTGACTGCAGATTTAAAGCGATAAATTATAAATAAGTGACAAGGAAAAATATTACAGTTCTTTTTTTCTTTCAACACAGCCACTTTCAAATTTATCTAATAAGACATCATCAGTTGTTTTTTACATATAATCTGTTTTCTTGATCCTTTTCTTGAACCTATTATTTTCCGGGAAAATGAAAACAACTGAACAAAGCCCTGGCAATGTGAAAAAAGTGGTATGAATGGAAACTACTGTAATTAATCTGATAGATCTGTTGTAAAATTTGTAACGGTACTTTTATCTCTCAGCAAATAAGGCTAAATTACAATGGAAAATCAGTATATAGACACACACTCGATAACTGATTAACAGTTTCATAATTAAAACAATGAAGTGGTATTTAAATTAAGGGAGCAGTTTTTTTACCAATGAAATGCTTGCGTTTATTAAACACTCTTGATGTTTGACCAATGAAAACAAAGGGTCGGTAGGAGAGGAGGGGGAGTTATGTGGCAGCAAAGATATACGCTTCTTGCGATACACGAAGTTTGGTGTGCGGCTTATTCATTCGTGTGTTATTTCATCCATATATGTAATCGTCTTTCTCCTGTGGTGTTTAGGTTGAGAGTGTGCTTTGAGTCCCATAACAGCGATCGTAGCTTTAGGACTCACAGCATGAAAAAACTTCATGATAAATTTAAACATGATAAATTTAAATAACCTTTGATGCAAACCCTTCTCAATTCTTTTAATCCTTAGAATGTTCGTATTCCAGAAATGACGTGGTAATTGAATGATGTCATCACCTGATTTTGAAGACGAAAGCCCACTGACCGCCGATGGGCAAAATCATTCACTGAATGAAGAGACAATTGCCCAGACGCCTGTGCCTATGGCAGCGTCCACCGCAGGCCGACAGCTCGTCAAGGACGCAAGGTATGTGGCCACAACGAGAAGCGCCGCGTACTATACAAGAGAAAAATAAAAGGCCGGGAAAGTGATCACAGAAAAATCTGCGAGTGATGAGCTACGAAGGCCGCACTTGTTGAACGTCCAGTTGCAGCTTTGTTGTGGCAGACGTGAAGAATATTGTTTTGAAGTATTGTCTTCTTGTTGAACCTTTCTTTTTTGCCATTTTATGTACTGTATTAAGTCCTGCTGTTTGAGTTTTTTTTCGTGATAAACTTCCAGGTATGTGGATGTATTTGGCGGCCGTGGTTCGTACATTAGCGAGGATTCGAGCACCACGATGTCAGCGCAGTTAGAAGATGACTGCGGTTTTGTCAGGATGCGTTCGTTACACAGTACCGAGCCACCCGGGTAAGCGAACCAAAGATTTCTCATTTATATCTTAATTCCCTTTTTTTTGTGGGGGGGGGGGGGGGAGGGGGGGGGGGTGATTGTTGATTTTCTACTGATAGTTTGAAATATCGATAGGTAACTTTTTTACTGGTCACTCGGGGTTGTATTAGAGGGTATTGGACGTTTGTAGATCCCTTAAACTGCCTATGGGAGACCGTTAGATCACCTTATATGTAAATGTGCCGTTTATTGAAAATGGTCTTATCAGTAATACTCTAATAAATATGATGTGGTTTCGCTGTTGAATTGATTAATTTGTTTCAATCTCAGATCTTCGGACAACGAAGGCGGACAACAAAGCACAGAGCGATCGTCGTTAGGCATCCTCCCCATTGACATCATGAGTGGTATGTTTATTTTTTGGTCTACGTTGTGTAGTTATATGTCGTCACAGAGCGATCGTCGTTAGGCATCCTCCCAATTGACATCATAAGTGGTATGTTTTTTTTTGGTGTACTTTGTGTAGTTGTATGTCGTCACAGAGCGATCGTCGTTGGGCATCCTCCCCATTGACATCATGAGTGGTATGTTTATCTTTTGGTGTACTTTGTGTAGTTATATGTCGTCATGTTTTGTATGTTTAATGGCAGCGGCCACGAGAGGATATTCTTTGTAATGCGCCACATAATTTTTTAAGGAAATCTAATGCATACTAAGATAAAGGAAAAACAAACGCATGCTCTGTGGGATGTGTGAATTACGGCCAGTTTGTCTTTTACTGCGTTACAGGTTTGTCAGCAAGCATCTTAGAGTTGGACCCCAGTCCTGGTCAAGTGCCAAGCCACAACAAAGTAGCGCTGTTATCCCCGCTTCAAGCAAGCAACGGTTTGTAATTCCTTTCTTTTAGCTTTGTTTATTTCAAGAATATGGATGAAAAAATTGACACCGCAATAAATCAGTTATCTCTCTCGTATATTCTTCTTATGTTAATTGCATCTGATAGAGTCTTCTCTTATTTAAATTGCATAATGGACACATTGATAATCCCAACTTTTTGACAGCATCGCCTGTGTATTTATAGAATCCGCTGCGTCAGATGCTGACACTGTAAAAGCAGAAGACTTGCTGCCGCAGAGAATCCAGTCGTCAGATGGCAACACACAGCAGGGTTCGAAATTACTCCGTCCAAAATTACCATCTCAGAAAGTTGCGTATGAAGACCTAGATATGACCCCGCTTGACCAAAATGCAGCAATGGATAGTTATCACCAGACACCTTTCCCTGCCACCCATGGCGCGCAGCAGACACCATACCCGGCGTCATTGGGGGCCACTCCCCACATCGGGGATAGCGCCGGCGACGATTTCTGCGGTGGCCGGTCCATGGCTGGCTTCGCCACGGGGATGCTATTTGGTAGTCAGGACGCGGACGCCAGCATACACGAGGTGAAGTTCGCCGATTCCGAATTGGAATTGATCGACGACGAGTTCAGTGATATAGGCGAGTATGACAATACGATGACGGAGGAGGGGTCACCTATGAGGCCGTTACAGCCCACAGAAGAGCCCGATGGGATTACTTCAAATATTTTTGGAACAGCCAGTAGTAAGGACGCTAACCTATTTGAAACTCCTCATCCACCAGATTTTGACGAGATCAGCGGTTTCAGTGCAAATGCTTGTGACAGCGGAACCGATGATGTGGATATCAACAAAAAAGAAGTCAAGGTCAAAGGTCAGAGTCAGCTTGTGCGGGCGGATGCTGAGGGTCAAGTAACAAGGGACGATGCCTCTTTTCCTGGTTTTCACCAGCCTAGCCAGCAGTCAAGGCGCCCCCGTGCTGTCGATGAGCAGAGTCTGCGCCACGCTGTAAATGCAGGGCGTGAGAGCCAGGGTCCCGGGTTTGAACGTGCAGATAACCAGGGCGAAGGGCAGGAGGAAGAAGGTGAGATAGTAGTTCTTTGTATTGCTCTCCCCCCTCCCCCACCCCCCCAAAAAAAAGAAAAAAAAAAATTTTCTACTTTGATTGACCAGATAACGTTAGTGCAGTAATCTAAAGCTTTCCCTGAGTATGTATTTCATGGATGCAAGTAAGTCTAATGATCACATTTGATCTTGAAATAACAACAGTTAACTGATACCAGGACATTTGAATTTAACAAATCATTGTGTAACTGGTTATTTACAAGACTATGTAAAACGTAAAGGCTCTATATAAAATTCTTCCGCAAAAACAACAAAAAAAAAAAAAACAATAATTGGACTTCTTTCCTTATTTTTTACGCTTGTTTGGGTGTGATAGAGCACTAATCGCAGATATGAAGTGTCAGTGTTGTGAAGTAAACTGGTGTTAACTAACCTTCATTTTCTATAACACTGCTGGGTGCTGCCCTCCAACGTGCTGCATTCTTTTCTTCCTCCAACCTTTAGGACTTTGATAGCCTGAAAAACAGTATGTTTTTCCATGCGCTACGCCGTATATACTAAATATAAGCGTGTAATTAAACATAAATGATGTTCACTTCTAACATATGTTTCTCAAAGAGTATTTTGAAAGGGTTTTACAATTGACATTTTATAGTTGCAAACGAAGCGCCACATTGCTTTATATGTAATGTACGATGTATTTTGATCGTATTTCGTGGATCTCTCATGCCTCGTACGCTTTATACGATGTATCGCGTATCCGAGAAGTGATCTGCGATGTGAGGTAATCATCACCAACACGATCTTGTGGCGGCCTTCTGTATGATGTAGGCAGCGTGTGAATGGCCTGTGAGCTGGTTTGGGGCTGATGGAAACAGCGTCGTTCATGGCCCGTTTTTGGCAGTTCTGTTATGAAGGACCACGTAGAAGAGGGCCGAAGTGGTTGCCGCATGACGGTGTCGGGGGTTTGGTCAACTCAACCCTCGACCAACTCAACCCTCTGCCAACTCAACCCATTTTAGTCAAGTCAACCCACCTATGTTTGGTCAACTCAACCCACCCTTAATACCAACTCAACCCACCCTTAATACCAACTCAACCCACCTAAATGAAATCATTCCAAGGACAAAATATATTAATGAAAAACGAAATAATCAGTTTCTAAGATGAGTTACTGGTTTCAGATGAAAGAAGCATAACCAAATATGTGATCTTCTGTTTAATGTATTGTCTTTATACAATCACAGAAACCATCTGAGACGGGATATTTTCATAGCATGTAATTCGAAATATTTCCTTAAGAAGACACAGATATTGAATTGCAATTATGCTTAAAGGCTTGTATGGAGTATGAACTCGGCAATCGGGGACTGGAGTTAACAATGTCACAATGAATTGCATTTGGGTAATAGAGTATTTTAATTGACTGGGATCAGCTCGTTTATATATTGTCTTTTTACAATCACATAAATTATCTGAGGCGGAGAGCGTGTTCTCGGGGTTTCAACGGACATGGGATCACCTCTTTAATGCATAATGTGTAATACAATAACGGAACGCGTTCAGCTTCCACATTATTGAAAGCCGAGGGTAGGTTTTACGCCCCAAATGAGTAGTGCCCAGACTGTAAATTTGACCAGACCAGAAACAGTTTGTGGTGTGTAAAACGTTATATATAAACTCATTTTGTCAAGTCAGACAAATAACTTAAGCGTAATGTAATTCGTGTCTGCGGTATATATTTATTGTGCAACACTCGTATTTAAATTGTTTAATAATGTGTGAAAAGATTGGTTAGTTATTTTAAAATAAATTTCTGAATTATCATGCAACTGCTCGCAGTGTTATTGACCATACACAGCTTGGTGTGTAAAATATGATGCGTATTGCCGTAAAAAGACATAAATATGGGTTGAAAATAAACGTCATTGCTTTCATTTCCCTCCAAAATAAGAGTAATTAATAATAAATTGACTAGTCAAAGAATAAAATAAGGTGGATTGAGTTGACTTTCAGGGTGGGTTGAGTTGGTATGACAAACTGGGTTGAGTTGACTTTCAGGTTGGGTTGAGTTGGTATGGGTTGAGTTGGTCGAGGGTTGACTTGACCCAAGACCCGGTGTCGTGTGGCGGTGTCTGATGTAAAGCCGAAACACCCAAAACCACGGGTGTATTCTAAAACAATTGTCTGAGACATGAGACGGACATAGTAGGAATTGAGATTCGGTTGACAGTCAGTCCAGGGCGAGAGAAATAGCGAGCGCGTGGTCCACGCGGTGACCAAAGCGGTCCTTTCTCTGAGCGAATTCACGAATTGTCAACATTTACACACTTAAGCTTGAGCGAGAGGACCAACTCACTGTTACCGTATTGTCATCATCGCTCGGAGGATTGGAGGATAATGGCATACTCTGGCATTAATTATGACAATCAAGGCGATACACCGCTGCCGTGACCAAACGATTATATGGAGAATGATTTTATTTACAGTGTTGGGGCTTTGTGATGGCTGCCTTAGCATTGCTACCCACATTTAGGTAAACTAATGGATCCGTTACTTAGGGGTTAAAACCCAAGAGGGGGTGGGGGGGGGGGGTAGTATCTTAGTGCATTAACCGAAACAGGGTTGTCGTTGTGATTCCAGTTTTTCTAGTCATAGGTTAATGTTTAGCATTAAACTGCGAAACACTTGATTCTGTTGGATAAAACTCAAAACAACAATGGTTAAGGAAAATAATCGCAATAAAAACAACACGCGAGTCGTCTTGAATGTGAAACGGATACGCATAAATGTTGTTTTAATCGTGAACTTGTAACCTGAAAACTACTACGGAAACCACTTACACCGAGTTACCTCTTCTTGTTTTTCATTAAGTGGTCCTCAAACAATATATTAACATACCATGCCATGATCGCTTGGATGTTAAACATGAAGGATAAAGCTGGATCAAATGGATATCCATTACATGCATAAAATACACGCCTGTTTAGTTCATCTTTCAGTCCTGCTTCTTTATACTATAGTTAGGAACGTGACATTTGTGAATTTAATGGATTGCCTAGACATAATGACACGCATGATCAATCTAAATTTTGACCAGAATTATGCATCTAACTTTCCAGATAAAAGAATATCCTTATACCCCTGAATTTGATCAGCACATGAATAGCAATTGAATAAAATCTTTTTGTGATTTATTTTTCAACAATTTTCCATGACAACGACCATATGTTCAATCAATGTTCTAAGATTTCATTGCACTGAAGCTGTGCTGAATCTCGCTCCCGAGTTTTAAGGCTCTTAGTATTATGTCTGGGACAGTAACGATTTTAACATGACCAGTGTTGGCGTACGTAACACATTACTACTAGTTCTGGTCGATATTTTGATTAAAATTGGCATTTTTCTCTCCCAAAATTTAAACTCAAGTTGGCGCGCGAATTGTCAACCGATTTTCAAACGGTTTTCGGTTTATGCGTCAGTGATGATTGTAGTTTCAAAAAAGATTTTTGCGAGCGAGATCCGAAGTGGTCGATTTTTTTCCCCCACCCCTATTACTAGTACAGGCGTTCACACGTGACTAGTACCGGCGTGCGTAACACGGCCCGTACAGCCGTACGTTACACAGGGTTTGCGCTTGGTTCTCAGGAAAGTGAGTCAAAAAAGGAAAGTGTGACTCAGTTGGGTCCAGAAAGACTCGGTCGGTTCCGAAAAGTGAGTCATTTCGTAAAAAAATGCCCAAAAAGCAGGGCTGGTATGAAATATTTCGAATGAAATATTTCTTGAAATATTTCATGAAATATTTCACTGTAAAAATTTCAAAAATTTCACATGTTTTGAAATTTTTAAATAAGAAATAAGTTGGACATCAAGAATACCAAATACTGACGGATACCTATCCACGGACATTCATCTTTAGTTGTCAGTTAATACACTGCGTTGGCATAACTCTATCAGTAAACAGTGCAGCCACAGAAATCCTGCGTGGTCTATGACTTTTGAGTAGCAAAGCTAGCAGTTGATGGCCTATAGCACCGTTGACATATCTACTCCGGGTATCTGAGCGGGTGTTTCTAAGGGGTGGGGAGAGAGGCAGGGGGGTTTATAGTAACTGCTAAAAGGGGGCGCACTGTTAACGGCACTGGAGAAACATGTCGGATATGTACACAATAGGTCAAAAATATAGCAGACAATATGTTAGCTAAGCAAACAGGGAGCAACTCACGCCCGAGTTTGCTTCAAGTTTAGCACTGTTTGAATAGTCACCCTTAATTCTGCAATTAAGCGGTGTTCCCCATTTAAACGAGAAAAAGCTTTGCCTTTATCCGGTTAACGATAACGCGGTATGCAATTATCCCGTCAAAAACACATAATTTTATGCAATCAACCAATTTGTGCGTTTAGCCGGTATGCGATTCTATCATTTTATCTGTCTATGCATTTTTGACGGTGGTATTTGTTAAATTAAACGAACAGCTATTACACATAGCCTGGAACTGTGTGTTTTTTCTAATGTGCTTTGAAATATTTCAAAAATTTCAATATTTCTGAAATATTTCAAAAATTTCAAATTTCATGAAATTTTTAAAAATTTCGAAATTTTTACCAGCCCTGCCAAAAAGTGGACAAAAACCCCACCAACGCGAACCCTTGTTGCAGTTGTCCAGTACAAGTGTATGCTACACATTGCCAGTACGGTGTACGCTACACATGGCTGTTCTTATTGCGCCTGGGATAGTGAACATTTTAATGGACAATATGGGTGTACTTTACATATGATCAGTACTGGGGTACTTTACGCATGGCAAGTGCAGCCGTGCGTTACGCATAGTCGATACTCTTGCCAATAACAAACGCATGACCAGTACAGGCGTACACGTGCCCATACGGATGTATATTACACATGACCTATGCGTGCCATACGCTAAACTTGTTCTGTTTTCCCCCTGCTTGGCTTAAATTTCTCGATGTCATAATGATGTGACGATGCCGAGTACCATCGTGTTCTGATACAGAATGTGTGAGCTAATTCTAAGCAAATCGGCAGTGTGTAAAGAGCATATATTTGGTTTGGTTGCGCAGGGATTTATTTTGGATATTTCCTGTGTGGATCTTACGGACGAACCAACCAAACATGATTGCGTCCAAGACCAGAAGCAATTCCTTCAAGTGGGAAACAACTTGAAAAATGAATGTGCTCATTTTAAGATTTTTCTGACCGTGGCTAAAACTGGGGCGCTTTCTTGTCATTAGGACACAGAACAAAATGTGCGGAAAAAATGCGGTAGTGGAATCTTACCTCTCTTTTTTTTCCTGCTCTTCACTATCCATACATGGTGAGGCATAACCAAATAAATCTTGAAATATTTAGAAACAAAACTCAAAATTTTCTGTGGTAGGACTAAAATCCGCTTGGCAGTCACTTAAATGCAGAACTTCGTAGCAAGTGGCAGTGTTAAAAATTCACGCGGCATACATAACCCAAGGAGCGTTGTTCACTTAAATGCACCAAGATTCCTCATCTGAACTGGATCGTTTACAAAATAGTGTCTTTTATAGCACATGTATAAAATTTCTAACTGCACAGCAGTAACTCCTTTTTGTATCGGTGAGGCAAATTTACAAGAGCCAGTGCGCAATGGCCAGGTGCACTTGGGTGCGTTACTTTTGGGCACTGCACTCTCACACTGAATTTAGTAACTGGACAGTTTTGGGGATTAATAACAATTGGTGTTTGAATAAACAATGACTTGCGCCTGATAGATTTGGTCAATAACTGTAGGGTTGAGCAAAACGGTTATAATATAGAGCAAAATATGATACGTTGCAATTCTGTTCCGAGTTGGAAAAGGAAAAAAAAACTAAGGAAAGAATTAATGAATGTTTTGTACACACTGGTAAAGGGGGTGTAGTTTACGGAAAGTATTATTGTCCGTAGTCTTCGCCACATTCTTTGCTAATTTATTTAACAAACCGGGGGCTATTTTAACATAATGCAAACTCTTGTTAAGTTTCCAAATAGACTCACTGTCTTATATAATAGAAAACTATCGCAAGAAACCTGTTTGTGCTTGGCCCACTGTTTAGCTCAGAGAATTGCTTAGAAAAATCGAAATATCCATATCAAATATAGGGGGGTAGTGGGTGTAACTGCACCATATATCAAATCATGAGGAATTTGGCACTGATTTGCTAGGGGTTTTATCCAGATATTAATCAATGGCATCAGCGATAAACAAGTGTACTTTTCAGGCAAGCCTAGGATTGTTTCCATGAATTCGAAAAAAATAATTAGCATTTAAACCAACAACTAATTTGTGCGATGGACATGTAGAAAAAAAACGCTATGATATAAATTTTGACTAGAAGTTATAAGTTATGTTTTTATGGATGGATATTATTTGTCAAGGCTTTTTTTTACAATTGAAAGGTGATGAACTGTGGAGAAAAATCGTCAACTGAACTGAAGAAATAAAATTGCATAAATGGGTTATATACCATAGGCAAATAAGCTGTTTACGATCTCAGTCGTTGGGGAAAAGTGTGTTGTTTATAAAAGAACGATACAGTGAATATGGATATTTGCGTTTAATTTTATTCGATCTATTTGCGACAAGCCAGTCACAGAATGTGCGTACAAGTCTTTTTACTGAGTAAATACAGTTAGAGGATATTTTCTCGGCTAAAGTGTTCAGTCTTCGAACCATATATGATTGTTGTGAAAAATTAACTGACCTTGATTGTTTGATATATATGTGTCTGTGTAGAGCCGAAAAATTTTAATGAAACGGCGTCATTTCCGAAAGTCGTTGACTCGGTTAATAATCTAACTACGATCTTAAACAGAGTATTGAATAATTATTTGGCGTAAATAAGAGTAATGCGCCTTTCGTGCCTACCCCGGGAACTCCATACGGCACCTTGGCTGGCTGACTGACAGGTAGAGAGTTGAGGAATTAAGGAGTTGTCACATGGGAGCACAACTAGCCGGGGCATGGCTCATGATGCTGCTAGGATGGCATCAGCACTGCTTCAGAATGCTATATCCCAACTCGCCCCTGTCCCTGCTATACTCATCAGCGACGCGGACGCGGTGAATACGTCTAGAAGCAGCGACGTAGACACGTCTCGCGTCAGTGACATTGATGATCCGTCGCTTTTAGAGCTCACTGCTGCACTTGATAACAATGCAGGGGAAGTGGACGCTGGTGTGTCGGAGCCACTTCCCAATGTCGAACATCGACTGGCGTACACGGAAATGCCATTCTCTCAAGATTCTATCGAAGCTGGCAACTTTGCTGATCACCTGACCCAAAATTCGATAGAGCAGGAAAATAATCATGTTGGAAGTTCAGAAAATGGGCAAATCAAAGGCGTGGATATGGCTCACTCTCAAGCTTCGTTTGGCATTCTGAACGACAGGGTAGCGTTTTCTCAGGATTCCGTCGGCTTGTCCAATGTATCCGCAGACGCTGGCTTTTCTCAGGATTCTGTCGAAACGGAAATGCCCTTCCAAGCCTATGCAGATTACTACACTCACTTAGATTCAGTGAGTCAGTTTGAAGCTGAGGAAATGAACGTTTCAGCTGTCGACGTAACAAATGAAATTAAATTTTCAAATGACTCGTTAGATGTGTTATTGAATTCGCAGCAAACCGAGCAAGAGGATTCTAAATGCGATAACGAAGTCGAACCGTTAGAATTTCAGTCACATGAAGAAGTTCCGACAGGGCTTACAGAAAACGATACAACTCCAGGTAGAAACAATCCCGTTGACAACAGCACCGAAGGTTTACCCGTCATTCGCATCAGTGGTTCTAGTTCGAACGCATCGAACTCCCAGAATTCAACGGAAGACACAGGCAAGCCGTACTATGGCGATATCCCCGTTATCAAGATTGAGGACGTCGACACGAGCTGTGACACCTCCTTTGATCAGGATGTTAGCTCGTCCCACAGTATTTCTCAGCCAGACGATACCTCTTCCATGAACATTGTCGATCTGGATAACGTCAGTGTGTTTCATTCTCAGACTGAGCTTGGAAACGTTGCTTCTTTGGAGGATGATAACAAACCGCTTCTGTTCAGCGCCGAGGAAGAGAGTGAACGTTCCTCAGCCACCCCACGGCCCAAAGATGAATCGGCCGAGGATGATGAAGAAACTGACACAGAGCAGGGCAACGGCAGCGAGGACCAGAGCCAACGCCGTTATGTAATAGACGAAAACGAGCGTTCGGGTTCGTTTGTGGTCGGAGCGCGCCGATTCAGCGGTGGTGATACTGAAGGAGATGTTCCTGAATCAGTGTCGATGGATGATTCGGTGGACGACAGCCAGCAGGAGGAACTGAGCATCGGTGAAGTCGCACCACCCATCGATGTGAGTCGATATATTATTAAACCCCAGGCCAGTGGCGAGGAACAAGCCACGGCTGCAAGTTGTGCAGATTTAGGCACAAAGCTGAGGAGTTTGCCATTTGAGAGACACGAGTCACAACTAGGCGTCGAAGCGGTGCAAAGCACAAGCGACTGCAGTGGCTCAAGTGATATGGAGGAGGCGAAGGTGCAGAAACCTGTTCCCAAAATTGAAATCAGTTTTGTAGACAACGACGAAGATGCGACGGCGAATTTGTCGATGATATTGGAGCAGGCACAGAACGTTGTTTCCGACATCGTTGAACAGTCAGTGGCTCAGCTTACGTCACTGCCAGAAGACAGTCAAAGTGATGCGTCCAAAGACCATTGTGACGTCACTGCAGAAATGTCATCCATGAATATCATCGATATTGATAATGTCAGTGTATTTAATTCACAGACAGACATAAACAGCATGGCTTCGCTCAGTGATTCGCTTGTTGTGGGTTGCACAGAAGATATGGTCCAGTCGAAAAGCAGTGAGGATAACGGCCCGGTATACCACGTCGAAGATGAATCCCTGGAGACTCCCAAAAACTCTCAGAGTGTTTCCAGTAGTATTCAGAACCTGTTGCATATTGACGATGGCACGACAGGTGATGTGACAAGTGCTCGAAGCAGACGTCTTTCTGGCCCTTTGCCTGTTGAGGAAAGCTATATTGAACTTGAAACCACTGGCGATCTAACCACTGTTGAGTACGAAGAAGCTATTGCAAAAACCTATGGCACTGTTCCTGAAAGCCTAAAGCTGAAATTTTCAAGTCACCGGGTTCCTTCAGCCATCCAGTCTGAAGCCGATGGCGGCATCACGTCACATGGAAGCGGAAGCGAGTTAATGGCGAGGGAAAAAATTCACTCAGCCGTGTTCAGCCCGAAATTTAAAGACAAACCACTGGGCGATAATGTGGCCAATCAGGACGCGTTAGACGACGATGCGAACATAATTGAACAGGACGAAGTGTTTGAGGATGGGTGTCAGGGGCAGCCATTTGAAAACGTCATTGAAGTCAATTTTGATAAAGAAACATCAGAAGGTTGTGATAGTG
Source organism: Protula sp. h YS-2021 (assembly GCA_949752745.1). NCBI lineage: Eukaryota > Metazoa > Annelida > Polychaeta > Sabellida > Serpulidae > Protula > Protula sp. h YS-2021. The sequence continues at coordinate 34,019,429 of OX457027.1, read as the reverse complement.
CACTGGGGAAGTCTGACATCACTACGCTTTGTGATTCTTCAGTCGGAACAATCAAGAGCGATCAAGGCAGTGCTACTGAAAACACTGGAAACGTTTTGGAGCAAATGTCCAATGCGTTTGAAAAATCTAACACGACAACCGCAGAAGAAGTCGATCCACTTTTGGAACCAATCATTCATGCGAAAGATAAGGTCAGTGACTGCGGTGACAGATGTTCTGTCGGCGAAGAAACACCGCGTGATAGTGACTTCTCTCAGAGCCTGGATTCAATCTACCAGGCGTATTTTGAGCAGCAACAACGGCAAAGTCAAGAGGATGAAAGTGAGTTCAGCCTGGACGCTTTTGACATTCAGGATGGAGAATGTCAGGAGTCGTACGGAAGTGAAAATTCAGGGTCCGGGGAGCGAGATCTTTGTGAGAAACCAGGGCCGGCACCTGCTGAAGTGACTGAAGAACTGCAAAAAGAGGATGACCGTGAAAATAGTGAGGAGACGGACACCGTGACAGACAATACGGAGAATGTTCACGTCAGTTTGAATAAGGGAGGTAGTACTGATGATTCAGAAGAGGACGTGTCGTATTCTGACGATTTTGAAGAAGAGTCTTCCTCTTTCTCTAAAAGAAGCGGTGTAAACATTAGTCTGAATTCAAATACAGGAGATGTCATAGATAGCACAGATCCAGTGCAGGATTCCCCGGAGGTACCAGCTGCCCACAGTCTGCAAGATACAAACGAGAATCAAACCGTTGTCCGTGGGAAGGCTGACATTGTAAATAGAACTCATTTTATCGATCAGCACTTTGAGCTCGATCTTGCTTTCCCAGCCCATGTAGAAATTCAAGGCATTGACGCTGAACAGTACATTGAAAATAATCTCAAGGCGAAAATTAACGATTTTGACCCAAATTTAGCTGCCGAAGTTGAAGACGGTGACAGAATCAAATGTCTTGAAAAACTGGAACGGCACATGCCGGAAGGAGACGAGAGAGCAGCCGAAGACGACTTATCGGCCGAGGAAAATGCCACAGGAGACCCCAACACTAGTGAAGTATTTGAACAAGAGAACGAAATTGTGCTGGCCAGCGAGGCCCAGAAAGTTATCACGGAACTGTTGCAGTATGCCATGACTTCACCTGTTGCTAGCCCAAATCATAGTTTTCAGTTAGAAGTCAATGATACCAAGGTCACATGCAAAGTCAAGGTCATTGCAGACACGTCAGGCAGTGGGTCTGTCAAAACAGGTTCCCGAAAGACTTCCTCCAGTTTTGCTGCGCCAAGGGATGAGGAGGAATCTTTTGAGGCTGGAAAAGAATTTGCTGAGAAAGAAAATCCTGGGTTGACTAAATGTGAAATGACGTTGTCTTTTACAGCCACACCTCGCAGCAGGCAGAAACTGGACTCGATGTACCTGCGCAACGATCCACGGTCCGTGAGCGAAGACACACAGGACGGGCTCGACATCAGTCTCAATACTAACAACTCTATTCTCTTTGATGGTAAGAGGATAAAGCAAAATTTTCTGAGAGGTTTTCTTGTCTCTCCTGGTTATATTTGTGTTGGCCGATTCCTGATTTGTTTCAACATTCTGCTTTTAAGTACAGGTACAGTTTTCATTCAGGGGCTATAAATAAAAGGGCTTATTTCTTTGCTTGTGCAGTGTTTGTTGTGGTTTGTATTAAACGTTCCTTTCTTTTTTCACTGAGAGCGGCACTTATAGAGAGATGCAAAAACACGGTCAAGTTAACAGCAATGTATTCTAAAAATTTGAAGCTTAATGTGGGAATGCCCATGCGTATAAAAGAAAAAAAAAACATTAACAATAAAAGTATAATGATATTTTGTAAGACTGCTTTTTATGGTCACATTCAGGGATAGGAAAAAGACGCAATTGAACAGGGAGATTTGGCTCTTTCAAAATGAAAGCGCAGACTAAAATCTAGTTTTACACCAATTAGGAGTGTTCACTAAATAGCACGTGTTGTCTTAGACCACTAAATACGTGTTTAGCGGTAGTTGATTTTCCTTCATAATATAGTGGCTTGAATAGAAAAAAAATACCGATCCTGAGCACCTGGTTACAAGTAAAGCACGTGTTCTTACTTTGTGTTGAAAGTAGCGTGCACACGTTTGCGTTTACAGTGCCGTGTGATGATGCATATGAGGCAGCCGCGGCGGCCTCGCTGGAATCCAAGAACAGCAGCGAGATTGATACGGATGACGAGGTGGAGGCAGTCCGCAGGGTCAGTTCTTGCTGCCAGTGCATTTTCTAAGATTTTACTTCTTTTTCGCGTTTGTTAAAAGTTCAGTATTGTAGCACATAAAATTATTTGAGTTTTGAGTGTGTGAAGGTGAATAAAATTTGCGTGATTTATCGTGAATAGAATTTGCAAAAGGTGTGAATTTAGGACACATTTTTCAGGTAAGTATCACGGGGTAAGAGTCTGCACCTTTGCTGCACGTGTCACAACATAACATGAGTTATTGTGCTGTGTATACACATCATTGTGCATCACACGTGCTGCAGGACACAATGCTGTGTTCCACACGTGCTACAATAAACAGCATAAGGCTGTACGCGTGCCACAAGACAAGACAGTGTGTTGTACACGTGTTACGAGACACTCGATTATGATTTACAAGTATTTTGAGAAATTTGAGTAAAACTTCTTCAAACTCGATCATCCTTGCCACAATGTTCCGGTGTCGGCGGCTTCTTGTGTGTAGTCTGCCGTGATGGGATTCTGGTGTTAACACAAGCCAAAACGTACTGATCTTTGAATTCCTTGAAATAACGCGCATTCAAATTCAACGTGTCATAAAAATGGTTATTTATTGTCACAATTATTGTATTGTTGCTGAAACGTGATTTTGTTAATGTACGTTGCGCATGGCAACTATCGATCACTTCTAAACGACTTCTTTCGATATTGAACACGTGATGCTTTGCGAGCTAAGTTAGAAACTGTCTTTTTTTTGTTATATACGGTATCTGTTAAAAACTTAAAAATAAACAATCAAGCAGTTGATGTTGCTGTGAGCGATCAGAAGCGTGCGTATTTGACGTGAGCATCTCGCGTTTCAGGAGTTGAGGGCGGCGTTTGTGAGGATGGACGAGCAGCAGGAACAAAGACCAGGTAAGAGGACGATGTAGCACACGCAATGGTCGCAACTCGTCAAACGCCTCATTTTTTGTGTAACTTTACGTATAGCCCCATGTAAAATAGAAACAGTTTTTGTTCGAATGTTTTCTTAAAGATTTGTTTCGCTGTGTTCGATTTAATGATTATCCGTCATACTTTATTAAGGAGACTAAGATGTATCGTAGTTGTTTCAATTTTTGAAAGTTACTTTGCCTTTTGAAGTTTTAAAAAATTGAATTGAAATAGAATGTGTGAGCCATTGATTGTGTGTGTGTACTTTAGCTGACCTGGAGGGTTCAACTCTGCCGCCAGAGGAAGCGATACGCCAGTCCGCGGAAGGCGTGGCAGGAGCGCCAGTACATACCGACGGCGACGGACAGGATGACAGGTCAGTGAATGAAACCCCCCCCCCAAAAAAAAAAAATAATAATAATGATAATAAAATAATAATGATAATAATGATAGTAATAATAATAATAAGAATAATAATAATAATAGTAATAATAATAATAATAATAATAATTCACAAGAACAACAACAACAACATTAAAATAATAATACTAAATAATAAATAAAAATAATTATAAAAAAAAAATGAATGAAAAACTCTTTAATAACCATAAATGTCACTGCAAAAATCTTTTACGTCTGTGTTTATACAGAAGAAGGATAACAGATAATATTGAAAAATAAGAGTATGAAAATAGAAATTGGTCCGTATGTAGATGGGAGAAATTCGTGTTGCTTCACAGTGCCACCGGACAGAGTTTGCTTGGCACGCCCGTGCCGCCGTCATCGCAGAGACCGGACGCACCGGGCAGCACGGCGGACAGTCCCACGGCCCTGCACGTCATCCAAGGCCTCGGCCTTGGCGCATTCAGTCATCCACAGGTGCGGGACGATAGCAACGCTTCAAGGGTAAGTAACCAGAGCCATAGTAACGAGGGACTATAACAACGCTTCAAGGGAAAGTAACCAGAGCCATAGTAACGAGGGACTATAGCAACGCTTCAAGGGAAAGTAACATAGAGCGATAGTAACCAGGGACGATAGCAAGTCTCCACGGCCATAGTAACGTGAGTCGAAAGTAACGCCTCAAGGGTAAGTAACCGGGGCCATGGTTACGTAGAACGATAGCAACGCTTCAAGGGTAAGCAACTAGGGCCACAGTAACGAGGGACGGCAGTAACGCCCGAGGGTAAGTAACCGGGGCCATACTAGCGTGGGACAATAGAAGCGCTTCAAGGGTAAATAACCAGGGCTAAAGTAAGGCGAGACGATAACAACGTTTCTAGCATAGGTAAACGGGGCCACAGTAACGCGAGACGATAGCTATGCTTTAGAATTAAGTAAGCAGGGCTGTTTATATTTTCGCATTTCTTAACAAGCTTACATCCATTGAAAGCAAGGCTTGTATGTAGTGGCGCAAGTTATAACTACAGCGGCTTCATGTGTCGTTGGGTTCATTTCAGAACGACACGTTGACGGCGGATGACACTGTGAATGTGACGGACGTCAGGCGGGTGCATTTTGCTGCTGTGGCGGAGACCAGAGAGAGAACGCTGTCTGGAGCTTCTGACCAAGACACCGTCTTAGCTCAAGTATGTGTCGTGCGAGGGGCTTTAAATCACAAAGCTAAGCTGAAAAAAAAGGAGGAAAACGTTGAATATCTTATAGGAAATAGAAATTGTCTGAAAGCTTTAAATGCTGGCATTGCAGGGATAATTTGGTGGGGTGGGGAGTGGTCAGGAGAAAGAAGTGGGCTCAAGTATGTTTTCAAAGCCTTTCTGTGACATTTCAGGACTCGACGCTGAAGGAAGCGGCGGAGGGTAACGAGCTGGACTCGATGTTCTTCAAGCCCTCCAAGGCCCTGGCCTCGTCCCAAATGAGCGAGGCGTCGCAGGCACCTGGCTTCGAACACAGCACCTTCAACCTGTCTGATTTGTGCGCGGAAGGCGAGGAATCCAGGCAGAAAGCCGCGGGTTCAGAGGTCAGTGATGAACCAGTCAAGTCTGCGCATGACAAAGAGAAGGATGTAGATGATGTATTTGCTTCCAGCAGAGGCCCTGTGGATCAGCAGTCAGGTAAGAAGTGCCCCATTACCCTTTGCTGGCTGTTCTAGTTAATTGCTTGTGGCTGGTATTCATAAGCTCTGAATATGCCATGTGGTGTATGGTGTAAACGTTAGGAGTTGTTGCACTGTGTGTTTTCCAGAAAAGAAGTATGTGACCAGCACGAGCCCGGTGTACATCACGGAAACTGGCGAAGGGGTGACGGACTTGGCCTTCCACGTGCCGCTTGACAAAGTCGCACAAAATCCCTTTGCGGACGAGAGTTACGATGCGCCCGCAGGATTCAGTATGGCGGAGGGTGACTTCGGTGATCAGGCCGGAATGACCTTTAGTTCTTCTGAGTTCAAGTCTGGAGGTAAAGGTGCCACAACGTTGTTGCAACATTAATATATTAAATTGATTTTGGCTTGACTGAAACGTAAATAAAAATTAATCAAACTTATCCAAGATCTGCATTTTTTTTTTGCAAAGATTTTTTTTAATTTTAAGTTCAACTGAAAATTGGTGATTTGTAACTGTGAACTGAAGTTGGTTATCACATTTACCAGGCGTAAGATTTGATATATACTATGCGGGAAAAGTTATTTGTATTCATCAGGCTCCGTGCATTGCTGCATGGAATGCAATGAGACTTTGGGAGAACATACACACTATTAAGGATAAAGTGGCCATTTTTTTTAGATTGACCCTGCTGCTTTAAGATACAAATTTTACAGTGAGAGAAAAAAAAAGATGTTGAAAAAGACGATTCAGTTATTTTATTTGGTTCTCATCATGGTGGTACGGAGAAGTGCGAATTCATCGTCACGGACAAATTACTTTTTTCGTGCACAGCATATGACAGCAATCAACAAGCCTTTAGTTTTGTGGCCGCCGCGGTGGAAAGCGGAAAAAAAAGTCATGATGTCTGCATGCATAACAGCTGTCTTGTTTTTTTTTCTGTAACCGAAGTATAGGGTTTTCATGTAGCGTTGATCATAATGCACACTGCTTACAGTTACTAATGTCGGCGGTAACAATGTAAATATAGCGAATGACCTATGCCGGGTGGTGCTGAGATGACATTTTTTTTAATTCTCTCGCGTGGTAGATCGTAAAAAATTAATGAGATCTGAGATCTGAGATCTGCTCTAATGGTCTTGAGTCATCTCGGCCCCTTGCCAAATCGGTCACTACCAACTCGGCCTCCCGTGAAAGTCAAGTCGGCCCCCAGTCGGGCCTTCTACAGGTCAACTCGTCCCTCAGATAAATAGCAGATAAATAGAGTCAGGCCATTATAAAGCCAGTCATTGCTACGTTCCCATGTACTGCTTATAAATCCAGACTCTGTCCATTTCGATGCTTTTGAAATAAGCCATTAGCCTGTTGTTATCATTTTTAAGCTTCATAATTTTGCCAAAAATGAATAAATAAATAAATTAAAACAAGAAAACTGTGTTAGGTCGCATATTGTTGCCACAGGATGAAGCAATTTTCTGTGTGAAACGGAAAAACATCTTCCTCAGTCTCGGTTTGCCAATTTCAGGCATATCACATTAAAGCAAATGAACAAATAAATAAATGAAAAGATCACGTTTCAGTTAATTAAGGCATCGCCTTCTTAACCAAAGACAGTTGGACATTTGATAAATTGAATATTTGAGTCCATCAGTATGCATGTACGCAGTAAGTTGACTTGCAGATTGTAGCTCGATCAGGACCGATAAGGATGATCACTTATCAAGAGAGAACTGAGTGAGGGATGAGTTTTTGAGGTGGGGCAGTTTGAGTGCTGTTTCCTTCAAACCAAAACCGTAATTTTCCGACATACAACTCTAACGCAGATCCTTCTTCCTTTTCCTTAGGATGCATGGGCTTTGTTCTGACGCACTCCGTGCTGTTTGTTTTGGAGGGTTGATCTGGACAAATTGAAACAGTTTGCCACTTTATCTAATTGAGAAAATGATCCTGAGAATACAGAATGGCGGTGCCGTCCTTTTGGTGGGTTGTTGGCTGTCAGAAAGCAAACTTAGCTCTATGGAGTGAAGTTCATGTGCGACTGGTTGAAAACACGCCAGGTGGTTTGTTTTATTTGCGCTTGTGCTTGCTCATGAATATTCTAAAAGTTCTGCCTTGCCATTGAATAGATGAAGGAAAAGCAATGCTGGACCAGGATGAGAAAGAAAACGCTGAAAACGAGAAATTTTTGCAGGTTAGCATAAGTGGCCTATGTTTTCTTTTCCTGGGCTGCCTTGAGCGAAAAACAAGAAGTTTAATGAAAGTTTGGCGGAAACAGAGCATTTACCGCTTTATTTAATTGATAGCGTGTTAATTGTAATGTTAAGCTCGGGGTACCATCAGATAATAATTCATTATCCCCCGTGTAACGGAGGGATATAGTTTTCAGCTTGTCTGTCCGTCCGTCCGCTGTAGTATACTATCTTTTGTCCAGGCGGTAACTCCAAAACTATTCATGCTAATGCTTTTTTGGTTTTGCATGCGGTTAATACGTATATTGAAGGTGTGCAACGTCGTGTCTTCGTTCGATTTGTTAAAAAATTGTCAAAATGACTGTATTTTGAAAATAGATAAAAAAGTTAGTTCGAATCTACAAAGATGTGACATTTTGTCCAGGCCGTAACTCCAAAACTATTCATGCTAATGCTTCTCGTTTTTCATGCGATTAATACGTATATTGGAGGTGTGCAACTTTGTTTTTTCGTTCGATTTGGTGAAAATTGTCAAAATGACAGTATTTTGAAAATAGGTGAAAATTTAGCTCGAATGGTGTGACTTTTGTCCAGGCCGTCACTCTAGAACTGTTCATGCTAATGCTTATTCGTTTTGAATGCGGTTAATACGTATATCGAAGGCATGCAACGTCGTCTTATTTTTACTTTTATTTATTTTTTTTTTTTTGAAAAATTGTTAGGCGGTGTAGGGTTTTCAATTTCAATGAATTTACTAACATCCAATGACATTATGTGTTACACGGGGGATCCTGCCTCACTGAAGCTCTAGTTGTTTTAATAATACAGCGGAACTCTGGGATAGGACCTTCTCACAAATGGGACCACTTGACAAATTGGACCACTTTTAAATAGTCCCGTTCTACATGCCTCCAGTTATAAAAGGACCAACATGGAAATTGGGCCTCACTAGTTCCGCCAGACTGGTTCTCCTGTATTTGCGGGGTTCCGCAGTACTGCACGTTAGAATCACTGCGTATTATTTCGAGATCACTGCGCGTGGCCATGTGACATCACACATCTCGGTTGCAGGACGAACAGATGGACGCCAGCGGCCTGCTGCACACGGGCAGCTCACTGGGTCTGCCCGACAGCTGGTCTTTCCATAGCCACCTGCACATGTCGGACCGTCCGTCGTGGCTAGCTGACGAGGAGGCTGCCTACACGCGCATCTCCGTCGGCACCTTCATGGGGTCAAGGACGGAGGCACTTGGTTCGCTCGACGGTGACAGAGGAACGCCCAGGGTAAGGCAGTGTAAAATGTATAAGCTTTAGTATTCGATCGTTTTTGCAGTGTCATGTATAAAGAATGGATTAAGGTGTTCCCATGCAGCAAGGGTCGTATTCTTTTGCCGGTGTCCCAGCAACAAGGGGGTCAGCCGACCATTCATTCAAAACCCGAAGCAAAATGTCACTGCATAAGTCAGTTAAACTATATAACCTGTATCAGTGTAATTGCTACTGTCTCTCCTTTTGATGATATTTGCACTTAATGTGTTCTTTAAAAAATAGTTACATGTTCTCAATAGGCGAGATTTCGTATCTTTTATTTACAAGCTTCTAATGTAGCACTTGCTAGATATTTGATGTGTGAAAATTATGGTCAGCTATCTACTCCAATTTAAAAAACTGTCAGAAGTCTTCAGAGTATTTATGACCAAGCTCCTTCGCTTTGGATGTGTGGGCAAATTGGCTGGCCACATGTGCAATGACCTTGGGCGTTCGTATGCAGCTGAACAGATAAAAAAACAACAAGCTGTATGAAGGGGAGCCGAACAGGATGGACCGTCAGGATAAATGGCTATTTACCCAATATTGATTGTTTCACTTTACTGCTGTTTACTGATTGCCGCTAATTAATGAACTGTTGTAATTCTCAAGAATTTTCAGCACACCTGTACACCTGAAAACCGAGCACGATTCGTGGGTTTTGAATAATACTTAAGCTGGCGCTTCAAGCAGCCATTCAGTACCTGCGTTACTATGCAACCACAACACCAGCCAAACATGGCACAATAAGTGCGACTTCAGTCATCCATTTGTATCTTTTAACTGTCGAATTTTTGTCAAATTAATTTCCCCGCACACAGAAAGTATCGCCTTATTTGAATGAGCAAATGTATTGACACCTTCGTGAGGAAGTGTCCCTAAGTCAAATGATAATTTGATCTATTGCGGCGTTTATTAAGATGTTCCTTATCTACAGCAAGTAATAATCTTTGTGTTGTAATGTGTTTTCATGATTTATTTGATATTCCTTACTATTCCTTTCTCATTCTCTTTATCCGTTCGCCCTTTCAGATCAGTTTTATGAACACATTATAGATATTTATGTCCTACTCACTATATAGAGAGAAAGATTATACGGCTATATATCACTTTATCGGTATAAAAAGACTATTTGCCCTGTGTATGGTGGTGAAACTATCTCAAACACATATTTTTGAAGTTGAGTCCTTTGTTTTCTACAGAATCCCAAAACAGTTCTCTCCGTATTAAATAGTGATGTGATCCGTCAGTGATGGGTCCGGTTCGGTTCGGTTTCGGTTTTTAAAGAAAAGTCCGCGGTTTTTTCGGTTCGGTTTCGGTTTTTTCCCACTATGCAAACATGTATAAATTAAAGATATTCCAATTAATTTTCTGTTTTTATTCTAGAACGTGATAAGTAAACACTTTGCTTAACTAAAAAAGGAACTCATCTGGAAGTGTAAAATAATCATGCGCTAAAATAGTGAGCTGAAACATTCATAGCAGTTAAAAATGGTCCTGAGAAAAACAAAAATGATGTTAATTAAAAACCGAAAATGAACCGCGGTTTTCCACAGAGCACGGTTCGGTTTAACCGAACCGCCACCTTCACGGTTAACCGTCCAAAACGGTAAACCGTCACATCCCTAGTATTAAACAAATCTCGAAAAAAAAAATCGGTTTTTGATATGTGTTTATTAGATCATAAAAAGGGCAAGAATAACCATGTTACATTGTGAGTAACTAAAATGGCAAGTATAAAATACCCTTGGGGGGGGCATTTTATAAATTTGTCTCCGCGCCGATTGCTACGGTACTGCAATTGTTCACGTGACATCATGCGAAAGCCACAACACGGTCCCACGGTTTTCGTTCCCCATGCGTACTTTACCAAAAAAAAAAAAAAAAAAATGAAGAAGAAGAAGAAGAAAAGGCTGCGGGGTCGTTAATGGTTCTGTTTTCTTCTTTGTTCCTTAAGCTGCTCAGAGAAAGAATAATATATACTCAGTTCAATACTTCATTCATATATTCCTTATACCTTCTTTTATTCTGTACATGTAAAACTCAGCGTACGGGATAGGATTACCTCTACATGTACTATTCAGAGTCTTGTATAAGAACGTAATCAGCCTCCTTAATTGTGTGACAAAAAATACTGTTAGGGTTTTTAATCTATGTTTCAGAGAGAATTGTTCTTATTCAGTTTACCCCGTACTCGGAGAGTAATTTGAACCGAGATTGTAAATCCCCTGTCTATCCACAGTATGTATGGAGTAGTCTTTTCAGTGTGTCAGTTACCTTGTTTAACAATAAAGGTTTACTCATTTGAGAAACGCGGGCATGCAGAGTGAAATAAATTAATGTTTGGATATATCACATTTTATGAAGAGCAAGAATTTATGCGAACGTTCTAGGTTAGCAATATTAACAATCACTTTTACTTAAAAAGGGCAGATGATTGTGTATTTGGGGAAAGGATTTTTTTTGTTGAAAACGCCCAGTTAGTTTGTTCTGGTGGCAGTTTAGTATTGATGCATGGTCAATGAATTGGTCTCCACATCTTTCTTAGTTATTGATGTTTAATGAATGCTGTTTTACTTATTATGAAGACGACAGTTTGTGCAATTTTCGTTTGTTGTTATCCTGGTCAGTGACGCTAACAAAGACCGTTCACACATTCCGTTTGAGGAACATGACATCTGCACTGTAACAGTGATCTACAGTGTATTTAGGTGCTGTTAATCTTCACGTTTACTAAACTTCACTTGAAGTTCTTGAAATGCACCTGATCAGTTTGTTTCTGTTAACGCATGTCCAGGGCATAAAAGTAGCCTTTTTTTTGGCTCGGTGTTCCATGAGATCCCAGCTTCTAAAATCAGAGATCCCGAAAGCCATGTCCTAGACGCCATTGCCAGATATCAGGGCTGCAGGCCAGTTTTGAGCAGATCCTGGGTATGCCGTGGTAGTACATCACTCAATACACAGCAAGTCGTGGTTCTTGCTTGTGTGCTGGCATTTGTCACCTACAAGCACAGTGTAGGGGGGGGGGGCAAAGGGGGGGGGAACCATGAGTTGAATTGGGAGGACCAGGCCAGAAACGCCGATCAAGTCCATGGGCCGACCAAATGCGGGCGGGGAACGGCAAGAAATATGTGACTGGGATTGCTTAACCTTTATTGAATAGCAAACTAACTCATTTGTGACCAACAGTTTGGGTAAACACTGGAATGCTCCAGTTATGAACCAGAAGAAATGATATTTTTCATTAACCCAAAAAAATAGAAACATCTATACTTGTAATATCGTAAACTGCTACGAAACGAAACTTTGCCAATCTAGTACCTAATATCTGTACAACTATGTACTGAAAGGGTATCTATCTGTGAAATGTATATATATATATATATTTTTTTTTGCTTTTTTGGCTCAGCTCGGCCCGTAAAATTTCATGGAACACAGCCCTAGTGCAATCCAGCCATGGTTCAGGCATGCACTGCAGTCCCTTGCCCCTGCTCCTACTCCCCCCTCCCCTATCCCCTCGTGCACTTTCTTGGCCTTTCATCACGTTGTTTTATGTTTGTGTGTGCTTTGTCTTTACGTTCATAGAAAGTTCCATACGTTCCTTTGTCATTAAAAAGTTTGGTAATCGTCACCTACTGTAAGCGCTGTATTGTAGTGTTACGTGGCAATTAGTGGCTCCTATAACGCATAGCATTTTGTTGACACTGCTATTTTTAGGGGCGAATTTTCATTAATCCACATGTGAGGGGAATTAATCCGCCCAGCCTGCCTTTCCTTAGCATTTCACCTATTTATTTTTCTTTAAGTCCAAAATGAACACTAAAAGCCTTCAAGGATTACGAGGGCGGAATGGATTCTTCTTAATGAAATGTTACGTGACCTGCCGTGTGATAAGGTGCCAGGCTGTTATTGTACACACCGATGACGAAGATGGCTTCACGCGAAGCATCAGAAAACCTGGCTGTTTATATTGACACCTTCATCTCATCATATATCTTTGGAATAAATATACTCTCGAAACGATTTTTTTAAATGCACGTTATTAAATTTCTAAGGATAAACCAATAAAAAAAAAGATTTTTGCTTTTACCGTATCTAGGTTCTGACCAATGCCGTGGTTGTTCAGTTGCTTCATGAGACTTGTTATTATTTTTTTGCTCTCATAAAAAAAGATGAGATTTGTCAGAGACTACTGATAATAAGTGTGTCATACTCTCGCAATCAAAATTCCAATATAGGTAAGGTAGCGAAGTACATAGACTGATCCCTGCCAAAAAAGAAACAACTGGCAAATAGCCGTCGGTGAATCGATGCATATGGAGATCGGTGTTTCAAGGATCACTCTAAGTTTGGCATTGACTTGCGACTTGTACAATGTAATCCCAGTGATTGTAGTACTCCTGTGAAGCGACAGTTGGAATGTGCTACTGTGTCCTTTCCTTATCTTTCAAAACCTAATTTATGAGTGTTATTATTTACAATGGATATGTTTAGTGTGTGTGTTAGTGGGTAGAGACTATGGTATAAGAGTCTCGATAAAGATATAGCATTGTGTCACATTGAGGTCGCTTTTGTGAGCCACTGTGCGTACTTGTCTGTGTTGTGGATAAGTGAGAGTTATAAGCACGCTTTCTTAAGATAAAACCTTCACTGCAGCGATTCTGTCAAGATGCCCATCGACGTGCGACCAAGTCTCATGCCTATTCGGCGTCTGAAACTCAAGCCAGTCAAGAAAATAAAAACTCAGGATAATAACACTGAAACTGTGAAGACTAGCAATAAGTTAAAAGACTCACTAGGATTAAGTTTGAATACCCCAAGCGTGGATCATAAAGAATCAGTGGTTAAATCGCAGTTACCGGTAAAAAAAGGCGAGACGTTTCGCGACAATGCTGCAAGGTGTGGCATGATAAATACGTTGGACTCTAAAATTCCGCGACCCATTTTTAGCACCAGCAGTCCGCATTCTAGCAAGACACGAAGTCTGTCCGCGGATAGCTTGAAGAAATCTGGTAATCAAGGAGGTGGAAATTCGCGGATAGCCAAAAGGCGAACTCATAGTGTAGAAGAGTCAGCAAAGAAATCAAATGGCGCCAACTTTCGCCTCGACACCAATTCGAAATCGTCTGCGTTTTCTGCTGTTACAAGACAGACGAAGTCGGCGCAAGTGAAACAACGGTTAGATAATACCAAAACTGTTGATAAAAAACCCACCAAGACCTCAAAAGGTGCAGCTTTAAGTTTCGATGTAGAAAAATTGATGAAGGAAATTGCTTTGCGGGATGGTGTAGAGCTGTCGCCAAAATCAGTTGCTGTAAAGCGATTGGTCATAAGTGAAATGAAGCGGGCTCTGAAGCAAAGGAGTGGTGTTTCTAAGCAGTTTGGTCTCCGGTCACGTGTATCTAAAGCATCAGACGGCGTTAAAATACCCGAGTATTTGCTGTCAAATCATGGGGTACAACCGAAGGCGCTGTCCAAAACTATAGAACCTGCTGCCACAAACCGTGACGCGCGTCTTATGCCCACGGAGCATGTTGATGTCGAATTAAGACACGCGCCGGAAAATACCGAAGGAGCGGAGGATGGGAACTCAGTCGGCGGAAAGGCAACTAGAAAGGGCCGAGGGAGAAAGCTTCCTGTCCCACCTCTGGCTGGAACACTATCGAGGGATCGCCCGTTCGCCATTTCGTCAAGTGAGGAGACATTGTCCTCGGACAAGTCACCCAGTGGCGATGCATCCAGTTCTCCGTGCTCCTGTGATCAGTGCCAGAAATGTGCGGTCGTCAAGAAGGAGAACCCAGACTGGGACAAATACGACGCAACACATTTTGGAAAGCACGGTGGGAAGCGTAACGAAAGGGATGGTGATGGCTCTTTGCAGAATGCTTTACATGTAGCCAAAGGTCACCCTCAAGGCGACATCGTCAGACAAGATACCTTCCTCAATGGTGGACTTGTGAAAGAAAACACCCGTAAACCCACTGAAACCCGAAACCTATCCAAGCTTGTTCAGAGGTCGTATTCTGCTGCTACGACTGTAACCAGCGACTGGGATAGCAGTCCGGATGAAGTACAGCCGAGTCCTCTGGATTCTAAGTGTCATGGAAACAAACCCAAGGCCGGGGACCAGGCTCCCAAGTCTTCCCGTTCACCCCAGGGCCCGGGGGATAGAGAGGCCTTGCTGCTTGGCTCGGCAGTTACTGTCATTAATAAAACAACGGGAGAACAGCGCAATTCAGTTGTTCTGGTGCGTGAAATACCCGTGGACAGCTCCTTGCCTATGATTAGTTTCAGGACATTGCCACCCGAGGAATGCCCAAAACAACACTCTTCACGTTCCGATTCTGGTACTAGTTTAAAAGACAGCTGTACCCAGACTCCTACAAAAACATTTTCGTACAGTGCAAAGCCGACGGAATTCTTTAATGAGCAAACCGATTCTCAAACCTGCGGCTTCAGTACTTCGATGGTGGATGAGTATGGTTCTGGGTGTGGGTGGGAAATCTATAAAACGTCGACGCCATCGCAGAATTCGATGATATACACGCGGGAGAATTATAGTGTGGACAAACTGGACGCTAGTTATGTCACTCTAAATAATAGCGTGGATTTTAGGGCTTACGAGAACCATCTAATAACTCTTGAAGCTGATGGCTCGTTTTGTAGCAACAAGGTTGGTTTTTGAAACATTATTATGGAAAAAACGAAATGAATTTGTACACGGAACATTCCTACAAAGATTTATCTTTTATATGTCAAGAAGGTACTTCCGGTGGAACTATTGCCATAATTGACTGATTAAAAATCATAGCGATTTCTTTAAACGGATGACTGTTTAGGAGGCGGGGTTCGAGAATCCCTGAGTTCTAACATCATCGAATGACTTGTCCCCCCCCCCCCCACTTTATCTCCCCGTTGTCACTCGAAACATGTGTACGTTTAAGGTTTATTCCTGGATTTCGGCTTGCCCGCTCGATGATACGACTGTTTGAATAATGACGAAAGCGGTCAATTAAGTTCTATTTGGAGATCGTTCGCTGTTCTTTCACATGTAAAATTAAGTCTACTATTTTTTAGAAGCTGTACCGATATCGAAACCAATCTTCGATAACGAGGAAAATTAGTCTGTATAGATTCCGGCAGTAGGTTTTTACCGTGGGGTTTGGTGGTACAGTCACTGACTGTGTTGCTGAAAACATTCTAGAAGATTAAATGACATGATACTAGAATAAGTTTCTGTTTCTTTTTTTTTAGGTCAATGTACACAGTTGGGATGTCAGTGTGGCTTTATGTTTTATGCTTTTCGCTTAATTGTAGCCGACGTTTGGGTCTAAGATCAAGACACCACCGCAGGATCGCCGGCCTGTACCTCTGTATCAGAAAACTCCGCCGTCCACACTGAGGGACATAGCTGAGGCCAAATCAAGTGAAGAGGGTACCGACAGGGTCCAACCGCCGCGTGACACAGGGAACCAGCCCAGTGACGAGGCTATTCGCAGTGCGGGAGTGGGGAGTGACTCTGAAAATGAAGGTGAAACTTAAAAAAGACTTCAAGAGTAACAAAAAATGACACTAAAGTGTGTGTGTGTTACTTCTGTTTCGAGTATTTTTTGTCAAGTGTATCCAGAGCGCCTTTTTTAGAGGGCGGAGGGATATTGTCGTGTTTAGGGAGCAAGTGTTGCCTCCCCAGTTAATGCCAAACGCCATCTTACCCGTTATCCAACTGCCGCCTTTGCACAAAAAGAGAAAAATAGGTAAAATTTCCTGAAACTTTTTGAAACAGAAGATTTTGTTATTATTCCAGACATTTTCATGGACAGAAATCTTAACCAGAAACCTTGTGTTGCCACTGTCTTGATCTGGCATTCTCTTCCACGCTGTAGCATGTCACAGCAAGCGTGCAGTACCCAGCTGGCTCAACGCCACACTCCTTCCATCCATCCAACCCCAGATTATTGTGCATATCAGGGTTCGCGCTGGGTTCTCATGAAAGTGAGTCAAAAAAAGGAAAGTGTGACTCAATTGGGTCCCGAAAGACTCGGTGGATTCCGAAAAAAAGTGAGTCATTTCGTAAAAAAGGCCCAAAAAATGGACAAAAACCCCGCCAACGCGAACCCTGGTGCGTATACTATGCAATGTCTGTAATGGTGACTGCAAACAAAGACTGTAGTAAGCGTTTGTCGTCTGCGTATTCACGTATCTCAGAAACCTCAATTGCTATTATAATATATTAATGTCTCTTTAGTGTTTTGAAAATATCTTCTATGTAAACAATTAGGCAGTCTTAAATAGCTCTAGCTTTCAATTTAAAAACAATTATCTATCAGTTGATTAATAGCTTATCTAGTTTGAAGAACTGGAAACGTCAGTGTAAGTTGGTGCTTGTTTATTGACGTGCTATAATTGACTAGTGGCGAAAGAAGTTGGAGTTCATACTGTAAAAATGTGTCTTCACTTCGATAAATTGTTTCATTTAAATTAATTGTAACATTTTGATGTATCTAATATGGATTATTCATCCGTCATTTATCTTCAATAACTTATTCTTTTCATAGTACATTTGTCCAGCAGTGAAAGTAATTACCGCCTGTGAAAAGGGAGCACTTGACTCAAATAAAGGCCGTAGATTGTGGGAAGTACTTAGTTCAGAAACCTGGCATTTTGTGTTTTCTGTAAAATCCGAGCAGGCAGAAAGGCCACTTTAATGTGCTCCGGCAGCATTTATATATATATATATATATATATATATATATATATATATATATATATATATATATATATATATATATAATTTAAGATACGCCGTTTATTGCAGCACTGAGAGATGAGCCGGAACCAGAGCCCCGTGGCATTCCACAACCCCATCAAAATAGCCGCTCCAATACGTCACAGCTCCAGGTAACTCTCACATTTTCACCATAATCTTCAGCCGTTTGAATCTGCATTACGTTTCATCAATGCGACAGAAAAATAGATATCTACCCTCACAGCATTGTGTGTAAAGTGTGTCTCCCCAATAGATCGGGGATAATTGTACAATGCCCCCGTCCATTCCACCGTTTCCCTCACCCTCTTAAACGCTAAAAACCTCCGTTCGGCAGGATTTACCTTACTGACCAAGCGGCTCTAAAACAAAACTAGCCATGAATTGCGTGAACCATATAAGGTACAATGTACATATCTGTGTATTAGAGTTACCAAAATCTGTAATTAGCTCCGGATTTATGGATACCCATGTTCAGTGAATTTCGCATGAGACACGGGGGCCCAAAGCCCGCAGACACGAAAATGCCCGTTCATAAGAGGGCGTCTTAGTTAATCTCAAAGATAATGCTTCTGTCGTTGAGCTTTGATATATTATTAAACTAAGACAACGCTAATTGATTGGTTCAAGTGCTCGAACATGATAACGAAAAAAATATCAAACAAACAAATAGTGTGATTGAGAAATTAAAGTATTTAATTTATATCACCAACGCGGTAATTTTTTGTTCTCTGTCGTTTGATTACCACAATTTTAGACACAACCATGTTTTTGTTAACCCGCTGTTTAGTATCATACAGATGTCAATATTCTGTCGTCGTCGTCGTCTTTGCGATCAAACATGTGTCACATACTCTCTTAATCATACCCAACGATTGTTTCTGGAAAAAATGTTGGGATTTGTTAATTTATTCCCCTAGTGTATTGAATTTGCACGGAAATTTTTAGCCGCAGTTGTGGCATGTCTTTTTCCGTTTTTTCGAGTTTATCTGTGGAACTAGTCAGAGACCGTTAGGGCTAGAAAGATGAAATTAGGATATGATAAACTTCAGTATGTCTAGTTGATCCTCCTTTTTTTTTTTAAATTCGCTTAATTTTTTAATTAAAATGGCAGACAAATATGCGAAACAGGCGGCAAGACGCTGAGAGCAGTAGTTTAAACTGGCATGATATTAGCCTCGGTGTATTGATTGCCCAACTCTCAATAATACACTTGACAGGTCTTTGACTTAGTCAGGGGTTGTATGAATTTGTGCGGGCAACCGTTGGTGCTTTTTTTCTTGACAGTGAAAATTCATTTTCTTGTCTCAGCTTCTTGCGCGTACAAGTTTAAGTTGGCTGCAGCTTTTGGGTTTTCCCAAATTGCTAAAGAATGATGAAATTTGGCTCGCAGATAGTGGGTGATTAGACGCTGTAAAATCCGCATTTTTTTTAACCATGACCTTAGAGAACGATTGACATCCTCGGCCATGGTCAATGTCTGAGCTTATTTTCGACCCTTTGGGCCTAAGAGATGATATGTAAGAGATACCTCGGTGACCTTGACCTCTTCGGCCATGGTCAAAGTCAAAAACCGGAAGTTGACCATTATCTCGAAAACGGTTAGATATAGAACGATTTTGAGCTTATTTTCGACCCTTTGGGCCTAAAATACGATATATAAGAGGTTAAGAGTTCAAAATCGTATTTTTGTGACCCCCAAGTGTAGTTTTCGTTACCCGGTAACGAAGACGGTCTAGTTTTGCTTGAGCTTCTTTGTGAGCTTCATGCGCATGTTACAAGGACAACGCATCGCTTCAGTTGTTGTACCGATTAGAAGTGTTTAATAGTATGTGCGCATTTCAAAGTACCAGAGAATAAGAATGCAAGAAATAGTTTTAGGTTCCAAAATATATATGTTTGAACCATGGGATAAGTGTCCGACCAATCGATTTATTGTCGACAAAAACAAATGGACGTCGGTCGCCAGACAAAATTAATAATAAAAAATACAAAAGTGGAAAGAAAGAGAAGATACTTTATTGCTTTGCCAAGAAGGCAGTAAGTCGTTAATAGCAAAACCATATGTGTGAAAGACGATGTGCCCAGATGTTTAAGTGTGTACTTCAGCGTGAAACGTCATCAAGCAATTACATATATAATTGTATTTCATTTACCACACGGACGGCAATTGTATGAGACAGCCATGTCATTTACGGAACACTTAGAGCGTTGATGCGTAATCAAAAAGCTATCACGTCATTTTCATTCAACCAATTAAATAACGGGACTGTTTTTAGTTTCCATGGATACTTTTTGTTTACTTCAAGAAATGCAGATCTCTGATGTCGACCACTTTTTGCTCAAGCGACCAACTATTTCGATTATTCAGCGGGGTGGCCAATATTTTTTGTGATTATTTTAAAGTAAATTTTGAAGAGTCGGGCAATCAGCCATCGTACAAGTCGACTTATTTACAAAAGTAATGCGTTCGCATGGCAACTGGATAATTTTGCGATGTCTCGAGCCCATTTGTGTACGCAAAAATCATCTTTTGTGTGTTTCGTTCTTGTCAGTGTGAAATTGCACGTATCATTAATGGCTCCAATTTTATGATCCATACAGATCCGTTAAAAAAACTAGATAAGTTCCGTGGTTTCCATTCAGTTCCGATGCTGGTCAGTGTTAAATAAAGCACAGAGATCTGTGTATTCTGATTTCAAATTGCTTTAAATTCCGTTTCCCTTCGTGTCCGTGGAAATGGCCTTTAAAAGGAAGCGTGGTAAAATAAACAGCTTGTAAATGCGGTAAATTCTGTAAGTGGCAAGTGCGGTAAGTGGCAACTGATTCAGCGGTTGTGTGGGTTTTTTTGGGCTTGAAATCGGATTGAAAACGTCTCGAGTGCGATTTCTGCTGAATAGCGTTATCGATCCTCTTCAGCATGATTCAGTGATTTCTTTACGCTAGTGTCATGGCGGTGTCTTTGCGTCACTTTTCTGTTCCGCACTTCAGTGTCGTTCCGTCAGTAGTGATATCATTATATACCAAACGTGGCATCATTACTTTGGAAAAACCTTGTTGAATGACTTCCTCGTTACTGAAATGCCTGGAATGTTTTAATATAACTCAGCTTGTGCCTTCTGTGGTCAACAGAAGTGATTTGGTTGGGAAGAACTTCTGAAGTGTGTGGTTGTTCAACGCTGTTTCAAAATAGCGCCGTAATTGAGGGGCCTTCACGATCAGAAGGAAATGTGCACAAGTAATGGAGTAAAACCTCTCTTAGGTCTGCCAGGCTTTTCGCTTCCATATCTTATGATTTCTTCTGTAATTTTCATCTCAATGGGGAACAACCCTGTGTAATTAAATGTTAATGTAAAATTAAAATTTGGCAAAACATCACCTCCGTGCTTGCCTGTCATATCTATTATTCAAAATACGAATATATCGAGCAATAAGAATCCGCAGATTTTCTTGATAAGGGCAAAATGTGGCACCATCGACAAAGTGAGCCTATTCCCGGAACAGAATCAAGAGGACCAGTCTAATTGACAAATGCGCATGCAGATTATCACAGAACTTGAATTGTCCTAGATATACGCTTATCGATTCCGAAAGGCTAACTTTGACTACAGTTCCTTGTTTAATACCAATAAGAAAATGAGTGAATGCTTATTTGCTTAATATATTCTTATTTTACAAATACGCATGGAGTTATGAAACGATGACATTTTGACAGATTGAAAGTGACGAAGACCGACCACTTACACCAGAGGATTTGATCAGCGACCCGCCCATCCGGCCAGACAGGCAGCAAAGCAGTCGATCGTCTACCTCCAGTGGCATGGCGAATAACAACGGCGGGCTGAATTTGAGCGAGATTACACGGTTGATCTCTTCAGCGTCAGCCTCGGCCAAACCACAGGAACTGACCGAAATGTTCTTCAAAATGAGCCAGTCCAAAAGAGGCCATACCTACGATAATGAGGGACGTACGGAGGATAAAACTGCTGAGTCTCAGAAGCATCCCCGCTTACCTACTCGTCACGTAGGCTCTCAGCCTGTGAAGGATTCTGGTAATGGCGACCCGCCACTGGAGCCGCGTTCGGCATTCACTCGAATACCAGCAGACGGCAAATCAGATCGTAGGTCCGCCCCGGCTGTGAAGCCAAGCGCAGGCAGTCCCTCGGCTACGCGGCGGTCCGCACAGAGCACGCGCGACAGCAGGTTGTCCAAGTCTCGCGGCTCAGGCAGCGGGGAGAGTAATATAACGCAGGCAAGCGCGGCATCGGATACGCGCATAAGTCCGCGCGATGGCGCAGATGACGATACCATTGGTGCGAAGGGAAGGGCTTCGGAAAGGCTGAAGCAAACGAACGTACCCGCGCCAAGTAAAATCCCGACGCTACGAAGACAGAGTTCTAACGAAAGTGCGGGTAGAAAAAATAGCGCGGAGAGAAAACCAAGTACGGGTCGAGAGCATCGGCCGAGGAGTGACTCTCGGGAGAAACGAGACAACACCACTGCAGAGCCAAGATCACGTGACAGAGATAAAAAACCAGCTTCTAAAGTTTACGAATCTGAACAGCGATCAACTAAACCCAGTAGGCCCAAAGTTACGGACAATTGTGAGGATAGCACGCAAGGTCCCACTACGCCCAAACATCTAGTACTAAGGGAGAGAAATAATACTAGTTTCGGTTCCCCTGGTAACAGAGACATTGGCAACCAGCCGTCCCCGCGCGAGGGGGACTCGATTTGGAAATCACCTCGTCCCAGTTCAATTGTGGCGCGTTCGCAAAGACGTGAAAACGACCTGGATATGTCTTCCAATTTCTACACGAGCGATATGGAGCGACCGGCGGAGCCTGACGGAGAGAACGTCCGCTCTCCGAACCAAGCAAAATCTGTGATGTTCACACCTAGTGATAGGCCTGAGAGGCCCGGTATCCCAAGACATGTCTTGGAGGATACAGGCCCACGGAGCAGGCTCTCCAGTACACCCAACAAGGACGAACAAAACACGGACTTCACCTTTAATTCTCAGTATTTCTTATCTCAAATTGGCTGCTATCCAAAAGATGGGCCGTCGGGAGGGTATGACGGAAATTCCACAACGACCTCAGATCAGTCCGGTGGTTCCGATAAACAGGTGTGCGGTAGTGTCGAGCAGAGCACACCGAAAGCCCCGTCAAAGACCAAGCACGCGGAGAGGTCGCCTCCCATCGAGCCACAGAGCCTCGCCCCTCGTGGGGGCGTCTTACGCTCGACACTGCCTACTGAAGTACAAGAAAAGCCAACCCTGTTGACCAATCAGAGGCTCGCTCAAACAGCGTTTGCCAGTGTGTATCTGGATGGGAAAACATCGTCAGGTGCTCAGAGGGACGGCTGGATGACTGCCACGGCCCCGGGGACGAATGCAAACAATAACCACGTTGGCCACTTGCCTAACGGTACGTTCTTTAAACATCCATTTTCTCTGATTTAGATCATTCAAGTGAACATAAACGTGAAGTTTACAAGGGACAGCAGCCTGTGGACTTGCTGATTAAGTGTAGCAGGATGCTATCTGAGTGAGATTTGTTTAAAATATTGAGAGAGCGGAGATAAAATGTCCTTTTATAGGTTCTATTTATAATTTTCTTGTCAAAGTAGTGATGTGCGTGTGTTTAATTTTTTAGGCGCAGCCACAACCACTTCCGGCCATATGACGTCATTTTCAGTCGATGACGTCAGCATCCGGGTTGCCTCTGAGTTGAGATTCCGCGAGAATTGCTGCGTTGGTTTGTCAGCACATAGCACGTTGACGCTACAGAACCCCACCACTAAGTGAGTGCTTGCATATTTTCTAGATCTAGTTCGTAATACATGTGGCTGTGATTCATCGCTTTCATCGTTTAATATTAGCCGCTTGAATGTTAAGATTTTGATTGGTAAGCGCAGAATTTTTTTTTCAATGACAGTTTAATGTCTTCGCTGACAAGTACTAAAGTAAAATAGTAAAATAAAAATCGAAATTTCAAAGATTCGGATAGCATTGTCAGTTGAAAGATATGAGTAAGGATGTTGCAACCACCGTCATGTATGGTGCGTAACGAGCTGTCTGTTTCTGCCCCAGGTGGTTACATGTGGTACTGAAGCTAGTGGCGCTAAGCATCGACGGCGTGAGCGTAGACGTGGCCAGCACCATGCCCTTTGTCATGAAGGAAAAGGTCATCGTGGAGCCATCGCGACAGGAGGAGGTCAAGGTCATCTTCGCGCCGCGCCACGTGGGAGTGTACGTGGCCCAGCTACACGTGGTGGCTAGCCCCGTGGTGTCGGACCTGCCCCTGCTGCCCGACCGGGTGCCAGCCGTGGTCACGCTGCAGGCCATCGCCGAGAAGCCTCATGTCCAAGTGCGTGTGTAACAGATGTATTGAACAGGCATCGTGCGGAAACAAAATGTATCTGGAGCAAGAATATTTATTTCAGCAAAAAAATAATACAAAAAAATATACAAATAATAGGTAATACGGGGAAATAAATATATATTAAATTAACGAAAATAAATTAAACAAAACCGGTGAGTGGAATAAAAATTTACAGTTGTTGTTGTACGGGATCGTTTCAGATCGTAACGCCTAGTCAGTCACAGCTGCTTGATTTCGGCGCCATACCGTGGGGCTGCCACAAGGGGCTGCCCATAGCTGTGATCAACCACAGCAGGGCGGCGGTGCCCGTGCGGCTCGTCATTGCTTCCGTAAGTGCTTGTCATGGTTTCCTGCTAGGGGAAAGAGGATGGACGGGGAGAGGGGAAGGGCTGCCCATAGCTGTGATCAACGACATCAGGGCGGCGGCGACCAGGCGGCTCGTCATGGATGCCAGTGCGTTGTCATGGTGACGAAGCGGGCTGGGTGCGCTGGGTGATGGTGTGGAGGGGGGGGGGGTGAGGAGGCCATTGTGTACATTCGGTACATAGTCTTGGGTGGCGGACAGGGCGTGGGGATTGCACGTGATAATCCAACATAAAGCGAGATTTTAATTTTGTACTTGGAACATATACACCAGTAACGCATGAATATCAATGAATAATAATTCAGCAATAGGACTTAGGAAATTATGTCTCCCCGACTAAGGGAGACATATAGGGTTTGTATGTTCTGTGTGTGTACGTGTGTGTGTCAGTCTGTTGTGAACAAAATGTTTTGTGCAAGATATCTTGAGAACGAAAAATCGGGTCGACTTTAAACTTATGGGTTGGAGCGAGTAGCCCGTGATAATAAAATGTTGCATAGAATTATATATTTCAAGTTTCTGGAATTTTGTTGTGGACAAGAGTTTGAATTTATCATAATGAATTATGGTTCTGTTTTCAGAAAAGGAAAATTAGTCTTTTATGTCTGTAGATGGGAAAATATTGCAAAAAGATGTATTAGGTCGGGGAGACATTTGTTTGTGTTTACAAAAGCAAGAAATTAGATAGATCTTAATTCAGAGATAGATTCCTGTACACTGGTGTTTTGTGTGCACGGGTCGCTCTAGTTGATGTTGGAATGATGAGATTATTATTATTATTATTTATTTATTTATTTTTTTTTTTTTTTTTATTTATTTTTTTTTTTTCAGAACAAAAATAGCACACTGTGGAGTCCCTACACGAATTGCTTTACGTTCGAGCGCTACACAACGGGTGATATTTCATCGATCTCAAACAAGAGCCGTCCCAACATCCCATCGTTGAGCCCCAGCGTCGTTAACTACACCCTGGAGCCATGCGGGCCCAACCGTGAGATCACGCCCGTGCAAATCATGGTGTATTTCGTGGCTCCGCCAAAACACATGGACAGAAGTAAGCGATATTTGTGACTCACTCGCAACTCAGGAATATGTTTCTGTGAAGTGTAATACTTTAGGTATCATTCCGTTAAGGGAACTTAATTAGAAGTAACTTTGTTGTATAGTTAAGAAAATGGCGACAGCAACAATCTTTGGTCATTACAATTATGGCAGTATTGCCTCCAAAACGCCCGTCGTCCCCTTGTATATTTTCAGACGGGGTTCCCGAGACTTCAAAAAATAGTTGTCTAATTATTTCATAACTTTCTGTGAGATGATATCAGTAGTGGTACATAGTCTGAGCCAAATGTTGTCGAACCATGAGAACGTTTATAATTGTAGATTCCACGGGGCCGCCAGAAGACTTCACAGCGCGCATCGCACTGGAGGTCGACTCGCCCTCCAGTCTCATGAAGCTGAGCTCAGTTGTGCTGCGGGCGACGGCGGGTACTGCGCGGCTACACGCGCCCAGGTAACGTGCGCGCGGTGAACGTACGTCTGGGCAACGTGCGCCCAAATAGTATAGGCCCGCATAACATGCGCCTGGGTAACATGCCTGGGCAACATGCCCGGGTAACGTAGAAAGCCCGTAACGTAGCATATTACCGATGCGGCATGCTCCGAATTGAAAGCAATCAAAACAAATGGAAAACGCAGGGTAACGAGTAAAAGCGTAGCTGTGAATATCAAAACACACAACTCAATAAATATTATTTATTGTGTATCAAAGGTACACTTGTACTTTTACTATACGGCCGAAAACATTTTTGCAGAGATTTGGAGTGCGTTCAGCTAAGTGCAGAAGTGGGTAAATTCCAAACACAAGTGATACCGTTGCGTAACGCGGGCAACATTACGATAGACGTGACTCTGGAGATCACGCACTATCAGGATCTGTTCTCGCCCATTCCGGCACAGCTCCAGATAGAGCCCGGTGGCCAGTCCGAAGTCACTGTCAAATTCCAACCGAAAGAATCGTGCATGGACAAGTTAAACAGGTGCCGTTTTAGCGAAAGTGCCCTAGTCATGTTGTCGTTTATTTTTCTTTAAAAATAATCAAGTTCTTATTTCTTAGGTTTTTATTTCTTATTTTCTTATAAGTTCTTATTTCTCATAAAATTTATTGACCAAAAATTACTTTAATTGCTGAGTAGGATATGTATTACGAAGAAAAACTGTTCTCAAACTCAAGCTTACAAATTGTACATGGAACTGGATGCTTAATTTGAACTTGAAAAATAAAATATAATTAATGTAAAGGGATGTGAGCAACGGTTCCTTTTAGAAATAAATTTGATTTTCCCTTTTTTTGGTTTTGAACAGTTTGCTTTTGATGTCTGTGGAACCGGACGGGCCGAGCTATGAGGTACAGCTGGAGGGTCAGGTGACCTCCCCGGAGTACCGCAGCGCCAAGAAACCGACCCGGGGACCGCAATTACTCAGCAACAAGAGCCTGCTGGCGTGGGGTGGGGTGCCCCTGGGCCGGGCACGGCAGCAGAGCTTAACACTGAAGAACGTCGCTGAGCAAATGCTCAAGTTACGTTTAGACGTGAAAGCTTCTCACGACAACTTTCAGGTGCATCTTTTGATTTTTTTTAGCCTTATTTATTGATTAAGATTTAATTCTTTTATTTCATTCATTTATTTTTTATTGTAGATAGCCTTTGTTGCTGTTATGAATCAATTCATTCGACCAGCTTTGGTACGCTCCGCTGCATCTGTTTATATTTACATATAAGAAAATCTAATGTTTTTTTTTTCTTTTTTGTCTTTTAGCTTCAGAGTCTTTTTGGCAAGAAAGAAAGGCTGTCGCTGAGCAAGGAGATTCTCATGAAGCCGCTAGAAACATTCCCTGTCCATGTGCTTTTTGCGCCGACTAAAATTAAGGGACTCGAAGCCAAACTGCAGATAAGAGTGGTCAATTCTACTGTGAAATATACGGTAAATGCCATATTTTTCCTCCAAGTAAATTTGGCCGTGTCTTCAATTGGGTACAGAATTCTGTAAACCCGATAAAAATAATTTGGTTTAGTATTGCTTCCACCTGAAATCTAGGCACCACTTAGATCTGTTCTTTCAGATAATTTGACTTGATTGCATACTTGCTGATATGTTTCTTAGTTGTATATGGCCCAATTTCTCTATTCTTGTCCAGATACCAATGTATGGCTATGGAGGTATCAGTAAATTGGTTATGGAAAACGTACAAAAAGGACAAAATAACAACTATTGGATCACCGTCGGGTCGCCAAGGTCAAACATAACGTCGTTGGTCAAGGCCACGGTGAGAAATGTAGGCAGCCGTGCCGCTTATGTCAAGTGTCTAGGTTTTAGTGGTAAGCAGCTTTCGATTTTATTATGTGAAGAACAGAGTGAGGTTACTCTCAGCTAAATTAACTTAATAGCAGCATTTGAACAGTTGTGTATTATTAAGAACGCTAGTGTTAAGTTCTAGCATCCGATGAAATAATCTCGCTTGTTTTGCTCGTGTTATTCTGCTGTGGTTTACTTTGAACAGCTTCATATAATCCATGTAAGGGGTCACTCGTAAGTACATAAACATTTTGAGGGTGGGGGGAGGGGTGGCCAAGGGCTTTGCGCACATCAGTGTTATAGTGAATGGGTGACCTTACAAATTTGGAGAACCGAGCGGGAGGGGGGAGGTGCAAATTGCCGAGGATTTGCCGTATGTACTTTGATGCCCCCCTGAGGCTAGCCTGTTTATTTTTGTATCAAATAACTACTTTTGCAGTTTTTGGAACTTTGTCAATTGAGTGAAAAAAAAATGAAACCTGCAAATCCTGAATGTCGCTTTCAGATTTGGGTTGTAAGAAACAAATTCCCAGCGCACGGTTAACGATGCAGCCAGAAGAACTGTGTATCCAAGCGAACGAGTCTCGTGAAGTGCGCATTATTTTGCAACCGACGGACAAAGATGTTATTCAGTGTTCTGAAGGACCTTCTATAATAGGCGCCATAGCGTTTTTGTACGGCGACGAAGTTACCCGTCAACAGCTACGAAGGTACACCCCCCCCCCAAAAAAAAAAATAATAATAAAATAAATAATAATAATAATAAATGAATAAAACAAAAAATATAACAACAAATAATTATTTTTTGTAAAGATCGTGAGAAGTCATGACAAATTTTGGTAAATGCGAGTGTGGTAGATTGGAGAAAAACAACGTTCCCAAGGACACTATTTTTGAGCAGTACTTAAAAACCCCACTGGACTGTTACGTCACAGATCCATACAGAAATACGGCAAGGGCTGCATGAAGGTGCCTGACAACAGCGTCGTCAAGGATGTGCTTTTTCACGTACCCTTCGAAGACGAAGAAAACGTATCTGAAGGTTAGTCACGCCTAGTGTAGTCACGCCTGGTGTAGTCAAGTCTAATTAAGTCTAGCCAAATGGTTGATGTTCTGATTTTTATATGATACAAGTGATGCAATCGTTGCATTCCTCTTATTGGTAAATCTGAGCTGATTAATGGATTTCAAAAGAATAAAACTTGTCCTTATTTATAGTTTAATAAATCGTGTTACAGATTGTGTGGTTTCTTGAAATGTCGAAAATATTTGAAGTGAGTAATGTTATGAGACCATAAACAAAAAATTGATGAATAAATAGCCAACAATTTAAAGAGATAATGATATTAAAAAATAATGGTAATAATAAAAATAATAATAATAAAATACTACTAATAATAATAATAATAATAATAATAATGATAGTAATAATAATAAATTTTAATAACGTTAACAGTAATAAGACAAAATGAAATTGTCAACTATCTTTTGAATACAAACACTTGGTGTGACCAGGCGACGGAGTGAAAGACACGCCAAGCGACGTGGAGATCTTCTACAACACAATGAGCAAAATGATGCTGGCGCTGGTTGGGGAGCCAGAGTCGCCAGAGCCAACCATCCCAGCTCGCCATCCAGCCCAACCATTGGTGCAGGTCAGCACCCTGTCTAAGCCTTTAACCAGCCTTTCCGTCAACCAGCCGTTAACCAGTCAACATTCCAACTCTTTACCGAGTCAACATTCCGGTCAGCGGACGTCTAAGTCTCTGGGTTACGTCGCACCTCTGTCAACGACGTCAAATATCTCGTCGGTGAATTTCAACACACGATTATCAAAGGAAGGTTTAGATTCTAAATTGGACGGTCACAAAATAAGCGACATCGAGCGATCCGCAACACCTACCAATCAAACCGAATCGGTTAAAAATGTTGGGCATTCTCCGCCGGTGCGTGACGACTCCACGAAGCAACCGCTGCCAAAGACCTACCCGGCGCCAATCACCTCAGTGAGCGGCAGCTTGAATTCATGGACAGATGGGAGCGGGAGAATAAGTGGGGACTGGAGCATCCAGCCTGAGACGGTGGTGCTGCCAGCGCCCGACCCAAGTCAGTCTCTTTCTTTTATCATGGGGGTGGGGGTGGGGGGTGGGGGTGATTCGTACATTTTTTATTGTTTTTATTGTTTTGGCATTGTTGTCTTTATGGCATGTTTTGTGTATCTTAATATCTTCGAGATTTAACAAGAAAGGAAAGGAATGAAAATACGAAACAAAAAGAACCAAATTCTATATTTAGTCTCTTTAATTTCCTTGACTGACATTTGGAATTTGTGTTATCCGACCCACCATTTGGTTTGATGTCTGAGATATTTATAATATCAGGATATATCACCATAATTACCGGTATGTACTAACTTACACATTCTCTGGGCATAACCAGCCAGTTTTATGTGTAATTAACAATAAACTGTCTATTCCTAATTCACTATGTATTGCGCTTTATTTTAAGATTCCGAGCCTTTAATCAAGCGAATACAGCTGAACAATTACTCGGAGCGGAGCCTTAAGTACGACCTCTCGTGGCCGGCGCATTGTATCGCCGTGCGACCCGAGCAGGGCATCGTGGCGCCAAGGAGCTCCGCTGTCCTCTGCATCAGCGCCAATAGCCTGCTCCATGCCAAAGGCGTGCTGCTGCCCTGGGCTGGTCACGTGCACCTCACGTGCGATGGCCAGCACCAGGTGCGATAACTTCCGGTTCTATTGAATGGTTGCTATTAAATGAGTTGAAGAGTGCAGTCAGCACAGGGCAGAGTAGAAAAAGTAGACTTACAGTTAATCAATAAACAAACGCTGTTTATCTTCGCCATGATTTTCTGAATCTGTATACTTATTTATATAAGGAATAAAAATATTGAAAAGGAAATAAACTTGAATGAAATGAATGAATTAATTAAATGAATTAATGGAAAAAAAATTTCTTGTGATTTATTGAAAAGTTTCGTCTTATATATTAAAAAAAAAACAGTAAAACAGTAATTTTCTTTGCCAAAGAATCTCCGTGGAATTTCGTCAGCTCGGGATCCGTGTGAAAAAGTGTGTTAAAAATTCTGTTTTTTTTTCTGTAGGTGGTGAATGTACAAATCAGAGAGGGTTTAGAAAGTGAGGATTCGCTGCTGCTGACAGGCGGTACTGGACTGTCATCCTTTAACCCTCTGACGCCTGCCACGCCCATGGTTTCCGTGGCAACGCCTGTACATCCTGCCGTGAAGTCACTAACTCAGAGTAAAACCCCAACGCAGCAACTTGTCTTCAATGAAACGCCCGTTGAAAAGACAACAGGTTAGATTTTTTACGCATCCGTTAATATTATTTTTACGGGGAGGTGGGGGGGGGGAGGCGCTGATGGTAAATTTAAAGGTTTATGCAAAGATAAGCAGGAAAAAGAAAAACAACATACTAGTGGTGCACGAGTTTCAAAGTCCGACTTGCAACAGCTTATCCTTTCAATATACGCGATGTCTTAACTATGTGAAATCGTGCTATGTCTGTGGGTATCTGAAATCTTGCAGAAGCGTTCATGGAAGTGACGAATACGTCAGCCTTCCCAGTCAAATGGCACCTGTCCTCCTTCACACCACCCTACCTCAAGGTGAGCACTTCAATATATTACCACCCCATCACACTTCTCTTCCTAAAAGTGAGAACCTGAAACACCTCCCTCCCCCAACCCCCATCACACCTCCCTACCCCAAAGGTGATCAGCCGACTAAAACCCCCAACCCCATCACACCTCCCTACCTCAAGGTGAGCACTTAAATAAATTACCACCCCATCACACTTGTGTTCCTAAAAGTGAGAACCTGACACGCCGCCCCTCCCCCAACCTCTCATACTTCCTACCTAAAGTGAGCATCTCAATAGACACCCCCTCAATCCCCGTCACACCTAGCTATCTGAAGGGAAACACTTAAATAAACTCAAGCCGGAGTTTCGGCGCAGGAACATAGGGTAAATAAAAGATTTTAATGCACACATCATATGTTTGGTCAATTCATACGGCGCTTAAATAATCTTTTTTCGAAAAAGTCGTATTTTAAGCTTGTGCATGAACATTCACAGTAGTGACCTCAGAATTACACGAAATAATAAGGCTTAAGGGAAATAATCCCTTCAGTACTGATCATCTGCTGTAGGGGTTTTCTCAAAAGTGAGAAAAAAAAACAAACATGCATTTCTTAAATCTTAACTTCCAGCTGTCAATTCTGTCCATTCTTTCAATTACTTTAAATCATTTTCTGGATGTTAAGGTTGCTAAAAAAATAAAGTGTGATAAATCATGATATGGTAGAATTTGGGTTTTTAAAATAAGCCCGTAATGTTGGCATCATGAAGCTTACGTCTGGTTACTTACACAACACCTCTGAAACATTGATTGAATCATTCTCGCAGGACAGGTAATAAGCCTGCATTCTCTTTGACCTGAAGTTTGGTTGAACAATATGAGAAACAAGTAATTAATAGTGGGAATTCTGACTTTCCTTTCAAATGCGCCATAGCAACATGAATTTAATATTCCGAACCCTTCTGTTTCACTTATAGAAACAAATAAAGACAACCAATATGAGACGACAAATTTAAAACAGTGTTTTTCAACAATTTGTTTTTTTAAACATATTTATTATATTTACATGCGACAAAACACACACATTTAACCGCGGAACACGGTTGAGTGGACATTAATTGATTAATTGTTGAAATTAGACACGAATTACATGTGGAGTTAGAAGTCAGTAGAAAAATCTCGTAGAAAAAGTGGTATCGTTGTAACATGTGGTTTGCGACACATTTCGTGGAGTCCTAGATAATTTAATTTTATGCCCAAGTTGGGGAATGCGATTATATTACGCGACCAAAAGCATTGTTCATTTTAGTGCATTGACCGCACCCTTGGTTACCAAATAATCCGGCGTA